>SRHC01003612.1:383432-409342 GCA_004794325.1 Pomacea maculata | reverse complement strand
GCGGAACTGGAACAGTCGCCCTTAAAGCTCGCAGACAGCCCAACTTTCTCTTGGACACCGACGCTTGACAATAAATGTACTGGTGCTGCCACACTCTTCCTACCAATCCATCTCTCCCGTGAAGCGATGTTGTGGCGAGGCCAGCTATCGTGTCTGTAAATGGTTTTTACCTCTAATCCCACGTTTATCACAGAAGCAAAAGGGTTACTAGATGCTAGAGTAACGTTAGTAGCGAGGGCGAGACCTACAGCACGCCTCAGACGAAGACAGAATACAGAGAAGCAATCCCCGCTCACATCCCGCACAAATCACAATCAGATCCGAGCAGACACACAGAACTCAGGCCTGGTGTCGTCTCGTTTACCGACAGGGTGTACACAAGTTTGTTTCTTCTTAGTCGAATATAAACATGATTAGCTATTTGGAGCTACTTAAGGAAAAAGAGAATAATAATGACTGGAATGATGACGTTGAGCAACAGAAAGAACAGAAGGACGCATAGAACAGGTGGAGAAGGTTTAAAAGAAAAAGGAAGAGAGAGAAGAAGTTTGGGTCAACGGCACGAAAAAAGTGAGATGAAAACAAACCCGACCGATAGAAAAAAAACATAAAAAAAATTAAAGAAAAACAGAAGTCAAATTTCTGATCTCGGGGTTCTGAAAATACCAGAATTGTTCAAAACAGAAACGCTGTTCAGGTGTTTACAGAATCCTCGCTACCCCGAGCCAATAATATCATTCATGATATCTCTGTGGTTCGTTTTTATGATATTGAGGAACGACAACTCATCTAAAAGCCCTCGAAAACTTTTAGAGTACCTTCCCCGTCAAAGACAAGTTGGAGAATGCCAGCGCTTGAGAACGAGCGATGTTTCAACCCAAGATGACCTCGCAGAGAAGGAGGAGGAGGAGGACAGTGAGAGCAGCCTCCATCTTTCGACTGATAATCGATGGATGGTCTTTGGATCCCGGCTTGACAGCTCGAGTGGAGGGAGTCTTCAATGGCCGGTCATATTGATTACACACATCCACGCCAGATCATTGTTGAATTTCGCGAGGGTAGTGTGCTTGCATTTTAAAATGATTAAGCTTTAGAGACGCTGTAGTGTCTGGGTGTCTGAAAAAAATATGGAAATCAAAGCCGACCATCCTCCCCTCCCCAACCTGTCTTTCTATCCGTCTGGATGCGTGTTCCTGTCCGACTGTCTTTTTTGTTCGTCTCTCGTTTGTAATCCCCGGTTCGTATTCCATTCTACACCCACATATATTATTTTTCAAGAAGTTTTGATTTTACTTTCATAGCTAGGACCCAAATGAATGTTCATTGCCACACATCTGTCCAAAGATACAAAGATGTTGACTAGCTCCGTACTTTCAAAATAAACTAAAAAGTAAGTTTTCTCCAAGGATATACAATTTTTTTCTCGGTCATTAAATGCGTTCGAAGCAACTGTCTTCTACAAATGACAATGACACAACGGAAATAACCGTGCATTCAGTTTGTCTGCAATGATGAGTAATTGTGAGAAAAGCTTTAGTGTGTTTACCTCTCTCGGAAATGGAGAGTTTCCGGTAGGCGGAACCGAACAAGACGCCATGATTGCTCGATGAAGATTCCTGTTTTTATCTAGGTTACAAAGGGAACCTCGACTTAATTCTCCTTCAGTCTCGGTTCTGTGTGTTTTTCCAGCTATCTTTAGATGTTAGTTGCTCCGAGCGAACGTCTGCATCAACATCTGTTGGACAAATTGGCCGCCCACTGCTGTAGTCTTGGACTGAAGAAGGAAATAATACTGTAGAAGTGGAACTCTCAAAAACAGAAGATGGCTAGACAGATCACAACAAAACTGACAGAAAAAAAATATCAGCATTCGAAATACTTATTTCTGCTTTGAAATCTGTCTGGAGAACACACACATACGCACACACAAACAAACAAATGAACAATCAAATATAGAAATAAAGAATTAGCTATAACAGGATGATGATCAGGTTAGAGAGCCTCGTTAGTAAAAAGAAAACACAAAAAAACAAACAAACAAAAATAACCTGAATAGTTTTTGCTGTTAATCAAAGGTCACATATCATTGTTTCTTGACTTCTGACAGCATCCTCAAAAGCGGGAAAAAAGAAACAGATGAATGGGCACAAGAGATGCTCATTGTTTGCATGAACAGGCTCTTTGGCGAAGTGCTGGTGTTTCACTTGGACAAGAAGTTACAGGCACATTGATCGAGTTCTAATTTATTCTTCGTGCTAATTGAGCCATTCTCCACCGTCCTTCTCTCTCTGGCTCATTGTCTTCTGCACGTAAAGATTCCAGAAATATCTCGAGTGTTTTGGATTGTCCTCACAATGTAGAGCAATGAATCGCCATTATTTCAAGAAGGAAAAGATTTCCTATTTGCCAATCGGCAATGAGCTTAGTCTGCGGAAATAATCTGAACTTTGAGGATTTTTATGAAGTGAGCCAGGACTAAACAAGAAATTTGATGTGAACAATGGATTGTATTGGGTAATACAAGATTCAAGGTTCAAGAAGTATTTTGCATGGGTGCCACCAAAGCTGACACTAGGTACGGAGCATGGTTGCCACACTCACAGGACAAAGGAACCTCTACTTGCAACGGTCAAGTGGCGAGGCTGATCTGGTTTGGTCATGTGATCCGACATGACACCTTGTCGAGACTGTCCTTCAAGGTAGTGGACGCCGAGCCTAGAGGAATAACTGGCTTAGAAAAGTGAAGGAGTTGATAAGTCTCCCTGTAAAGACCTCTTTGTAGTTGTCTCCCCAAGCTCCACTGGGGGTGAAAAGGAATCAGAAGAAGAAGAAAGGACCTCTTAACTATCGCCTAATATCGGCGTAAGTGGCGGGCCTTGTCATCTGTCGCAATTATCAGTGTGCTGTCCTCTCCCACATCACTCGATACCAGTTTGTATCTGTCTTTGTCTTGATTATCTCCTCTTTCGCTTAAGCTATCCATTTCTTCCCCGGTATCCGCAATTCAAGGATGCCGATATATCGGACAGGTGGCACCCGTGTATGTCTGTCAGAACAGAGCTCAGCGACATTCTTTCTTTATTCTATCTCTCCTTTCTTGAATCATCTGCGTCTCCCCAGTCTTGGTGAGTGGTTACCAGATATTTGATGGGGTACTTATCTCGGATACAGCTAATCCGGATGCCAACGACTCCATCCAGATTTAACATCAAGAGGTACAACAAAAAGAAAACAAGAAGAAAAACAACTAAAACAGGGGGAAAGAAACAATCTGAAACCGTTGCAATGGGTTTGTAACAGAACGGATCCACTTATTTGGCTACCAGGGGGCGCATGTAACAAAGTTCTGGGTTTCATGACCGCCTCGCATGCGATTCGTGTCGCTGCGCTGAACGAAACTTGGACAACGAGCGCGCGACGCCACGAAACAAAAAAATATTCTCACGTGACCTGGCAGCTTTACAAGATATTAGCTTCCCCGCCAAGTTTGATTTTGTTATCCTTTTGTGTTTTTTGTTTGTTTGTTTGTTTGTTTTTTTTTGTTTGTTTTTTTGTTAACTCCTATTTTCACTTCTGGATTATTTTTGCTGCCGATTATATGAAAAATGAGTCTCGCTACCTTTTACTGTCTGACCAGGAATTTGTATTACTGGAGTGCTGGTAGACGATTTTTTTTCTGATTTAACTGCTAAAACGAGGCTGGTGTATATAAAGCTTCCGGTTTAGTCACATTCATTGTTTAAGGCTCACCGAGACTAACAGCGGAGAACTTGGCAAGAGGCTAAGCGTTGGTCTCGGCAGACAGCAGTCCTCCTACACACGTCTGCGGTCTGACTTACTGTTCCTGTATTTTCAAAAACGGTCTTACAAAAAACAACCCTAAAGAATTGATTCTTTCTTTTGCCAAAGCTTGATCTTTTTGTGTCTGGGAGATGCTTTCCAAAACAAAAACTCAAGAATATTACTGGGGCTGTTGAGAAAGGTGAATGTTCAAAAGAAAGTGCACTTCTACAAACATCTGTTTTGAGTGGTTTATACGAGTCTGTTATGGGAGAAAAAAGTAACAGCCATAAAGCGATTTTATGTTCAGGGTAAGGAGTCTCCGTTCATTTATAACCAGTTCCTTTAGCGTGGGTGCAGGAGATGGCAGGGTATTAACTTCCTCGGTTCACCCGGCGCTGATGGGTTCAAGACTTGAAAGGTTTCAAGTTTAAAGTAACGAGGAAGACGGAGACAAGTTTAGCTTTCTAACTGTAGACACGACTTGTCTGTGGAACTCTGTACCCTGTACCCTACATACACCACTTTGAATAAGTCTTAACAAGGAAGCTGAGAAATTTATAAGAAAGTATTGTGACAATACTCCTCCTCAAATCATGTCGGCCAACGGTGCGTTCATTCCAGACTGTTGATAGGTCTGTTCCGACCGATGTGAAATGGTCTGAAATATATTTCTGCTGGTGGACAGATGCCTTCAACGACGAGACATTTATTTGTTCAAAAAATTTACTGCACCTGCACATTTCCTCTGATGATGTCGACACTTGTAAATGTTACAATTGGCACATCAAGCCAGCTGCAGGGAAACAAGTAGACACCAAATATTACTCCTGGACTAATATTACTCCTGGACTGATGTCTCATTAGACATGGATGTGGAAAAATAAGAAGTTGTAGGCAGTGCAATCTGCCTGGTAACAATTGCAGCTGTCATGGCTCTTACATGAGTGAACAGTTAATAAATAAATTTTACAGCCACAGATAGAATTGTTCTCTGACAAAAATAAGAATAACACACACATGCAACGGTACTCCCTGACCACAATTTTTACAGACCATTCCTTCTCTCTCAGTCTTTATTCACTCTATGGCATGCTATTGTCACTGTTCTGTGTAAAGCCGGTCACTGCCTTGACATCCTTCCTTACCCCCATCTCACCACAGTGCGAAATTCCATTTAGGTGGAAGCACTTTCCCTGTCCAAATTCAACAGCAACATCCTTCCCTCCCCGTGTACACTTTGCACTTAGGTTAGCTGCACTTGGAAGCGGGGTGAGATACCCAGCCCTTAAAAGCTCCCCCTGAATGATGAGTGAATGGGCTATAANCTCCCAGAGAGCTTGTTTGCTAATAGCAATTCATTTTCGCTGAAAGGGTAGCAAAGTATTGAGGGTCTCTGTTGTGTGACTGACAGGGAAGCATCCTTGACATTGTTATTTGAAGAGTCTTTAAAACATTGAGGAGGCATGGCGGAAGCTTTGACTTCAATAGACGGTTGTCTGACCTGCTAAACGGAGCGAAAGAAAAAAGAGATAGGGGATGAAAGAAGTGAGATAGCCATAAACATAGATCAACAAAGCACACTAGGTAGTCGTTTGTTGACTTGTCACAGTCGAGGATGCTCTCGTGCTCACCAGATTCACTCATGCAGTCATCCAGACATTTGCGCGTGCTTTTGTTCCGACACAAAGACATCAAGACAAAGTATACCTGTCTCCTGCAGACCCTATCTATCTATCTTCTGGAAAGGAAACAAATAAACACATTCTGACCCACTTCCTGACCAAAAATAACCTTTCTCTCCCAAACACGCTGAGTAACGGTGGCTCCCGGTGAGCTAAGAAAGATAAATCCAGCTTAACATGCACGCCACCAACAGATGCAAACATGTCCCTTACTGCAATTTCAAATCACAAAAAAATGAATAGTCTGAGTTTATTTCTTGGAATAAAGAACCGGAGATGGAGGACAGAAAGTGGTCGCAGTTGCTGAATGGTTCAAGCGCAAAGCTTTACTCACTACATCAAGGACAGCTGCTGCAAACACAAAGTTTGGATGGTGTCTCTAAGGACTCAACAGGGGTCAGCATCATCGCCCTGGATTCATCGTCCTTTGAATCAGGCACAGATATTCCAAAGACAGAAACTCTGTAGGGGTCACTGGCCTTTATAAAAAGGTGCCACCTCTAGGGGATAGGAATCTGAACACGCTTCTCAGCGCCGGGTCTGGGGCCAGCAGGTCTTCTACGTACCCGACAAAGCTTGGTCCTCGGCTGTAGCTCTCGTCTTTGGCTACCCAAATAAATGTTGTACGTCACTCGCTGGGAAGTCACCTTCACCTACCCATCCGCAACTCGTCTAAGCAGCTGACAAGTCTCGATGCAAAGTCAAGAGCTGAGTCGGATACATCCTCACTACCTCTTCTAAAATATTTAAACACTTCTTCTTTAAAAAAAATACTTGACACGCAAACTGTAATA
The DNA here is from genome assembly GCA_004794325.1 of Pomacea maculata. Classification (NCBI taxonomy): domain Eukaryota; kingdom Metazoa; phylum Mollusca; class Gastropoda; order Architaenioglossa; family Ampullariidae; genus Pomacea; species Pomacea maculata. The sequence goes on along the minus strand of SRHC01003612.1, from coordinate 403,083 downwards.
CTTGCTCGTTCAGCACGTGCAGCTCGACCTGATGGAGCGTGCTAACGAAATCACACAGAGTTCTCTAGGAATGGGTACATTCTGTGACCTGTCTGTGACCCCGATATACTTCATTGAGCAGTCGGCCTGGCAAGCGGTTATCTCCCTTAGCTAAAAGCATGGTTAAGGACCTTGACTACTGTAGTGGTCTTCATAGCTCAATGCAACAGTGTGCTATTTTGCAACTTTTTTCCGTTTGGTTATAAACATTTGTAGTTTACTTGACACATTTTTTCTCTGTCTACCGAAGGAAGTGACTTCAGGACACTAAAATTTTAGTTTTTTTTTCTGGTTATATACATTTTGATTTTTACAATTATTGTTTTGTTTAATAGTTACAATATAAGAGCCGGAAAGGCAGACTTAGAGATGAGGGAAAAAGGACACGAACACACACAACCACACAGAGGAAATAATAAAATCAAATGATAAACATGGATTTGTTCAGTTATAAACAAACAGCAAGGGAAAAAATATCCCGTAAAGTGTTTAAAATTGTCTAAATATGACACGAAAATCCAGTGCACATACATAATAATGACATACGTCTCAAAGGTACTTCAGGGATTAAGAGTACAATGTTCATAAATATCTACAGTTCTACACATATATATACTTGTGCTACTTTTAGAATCATTGTGTAGTTCTTTCGGATGAGCTCATTTTAGACAGTGTTGATGTGAAGTGACAAACGGACATTGTTTTGAATGTTTGCATACATTGACTAAATTGAAATTGCATTGCTAAGAATATATAAGTATAGTAATTCATTGTTAAAATACATAAATTAATTATTATTATTTACCTTTTCTGGGACTGAATCAGAAACAATAGCCCTTCGTACTGACGCAAAAATCCCCTTTGGCAGTGAGTTCAGTGGGCTGTACCTGTTGAGCGACACGAGAAACAAGTGCAACAACAGACTTCTCAAACTTGAAAAGCTGTCAAGAGGTCCACGGGACAGGTGCACATTCTTTCAACAAAGAAAACAACGACAGGTGCCATGATTGTGTGTTAGTCGTCAGGACAAAACACTTAACAACAAATAAGGCACCCACCTATCATCAGTTACCGTCTATGGGCAAGACACGGAGCATGGACACATATACCTATCTATACCTATCACATATACTGAACCAGGGTGAGGAAAATTCTAGGCGGTGGAAGGCAAACTGGAAGGGAGTGAAAAACAAACGAGTAGAAAAATCCATTGACTCTCGCTTGTCAATACTAACTACCACACACACTCTATTTTCCAGTCGCCTAAAAATGAGAAAGTATTTGGCCTGACCGACAATAAAAACAAAAGGCGAGGACGTACACTCAGTGTGATTTACCGATACTACAAGGACCTTTGACCCTATGGGGAGGAGGTGAGGGAATTGGCGGTGGCGCACAGGACACTGTGTTGTTGACATGGTCTCCTCGCAACAAAAGTGCCAGGCTATTTTTTTCTGACATCAGGAGGGGAGGGAGGATCAGGGCCTCACCAAGCTAGTGTGGTTCGGTGAGTGAGGTCATCGTAGTGGATGTCCACAGACACTGGATGGTGTCGCAGAGGGAGGACGAGGTTTCCGTGTAGTGGTGTCGTTGGGTGCGCTGGGTTACTGACGATAGCTTTGCCTGACTGAACACTGCAACCAGCCTGGTCGCTAAGGAACGCTTGACACGACGACACTTCCGGACAGGGTAGAAACACTGACCTACTACCCTCGGCACGCATGTCACGTGACTAGGGTGTCGTGTAAAAGCCATCTACTGTTCTGCTCTGGTAGAAACCGGTAACTTGAACATTTCGTGTCAATACACAGTAACATCGCCTCATTTGCCGCATTTTTCATTAATATTATTCAATACATTTTTTCTCAATGCTACTGATAGCTGTTTACCAGATCTGATAGTGTAGCTCCTCATATTAACATACGAAATTGCATATTACTACTTCTATAATAAATACGATTTCTTATTGATTAATTCCTGTAATCTACTATATATATATAATCTCCATCACATAACTCACACACACGAAATCATCTTCAATTCTTCCAAGAAAAGATAATAATAAACAAAAACCGAGCTTGACCAAGATTTGACAAGGTTATTCAAGCGAGATCCCAAGGCAGCGGCGGTGCCATCTCCTCCGCTTGACGGTCGATCTGTGGGTATTCATCAGTAAACGGTTTCCCTAGTTTCCTGCCTTTCGTGAGCAGCCACTAACTTCCAGAACGGTCCTCTACACTTATCTTCATCAGCTCCATTTTTCTAAGTCAATTTTACACATAACAGGTCAATTTTTTAGGCTGGCAAGGACTGGGCCATGAGAAAAGAAAAGGGGAGGAGGAAAGGAAGAAAAATGGCAAGAAAAGGAGGAGATAACCTCCTACTGAAATTCAAGAAAGAGGTCGGAGTTACTTCAGATTTGTTATCTTCAAAGACTAGGAAAAGTGATAGGGACACGACATTCAAGACAGTGGGGCGTGAGAAGGTAAATTATAAGATCCAGAGAAGGTCTCGTCTGCTGCGAGACACATACGGGGGTTGGGCACGAGAAGACTGGAAGGACCGACGAAGGACATCAGAAGTACCCTGGACAGACTGTGAGGGTAACGAAAGCACAGTGTGGATGAAGGTAGACTACTTGCTTATTGAAGACAATCAATCATCGTTGTTTATCACCTTCGACAGCTTGATAGGTCAACAAATAGAAAGTTGAAGTAGTCCAGCCATGACAGAACACATGAACTTTCCAGTGAAAACAACTCTTAAAACAGATATGGATATGGTTGATCCAGCAAAGCTCCAGGAAGACATGGATTGAGTGCAAGTGGTTCTTCAGGGAGAGTGCTGGCATCGATGATCACATAAAGTTTTCTTACTTTCTTGGCCGCTTTCATGTAGGAGTGGTGAAAGATGGGACATCTTTATGTATGATTCGCCTAGTGCATGCTATAGATCCTACACAGGACAGCTCATGTGGCTAAAAATGATTGTCTTTTTTTTGTACAGAGTGCGATATAAACATGTCAGTTGGGTAAGTAGAAAGTCGACAGTTACCAAAAAAGTGTGAATAACACGAGTACAAATACAGGGTTGAACATAAGAATAGTAACTTTAATTTGGCCACAGAGAGATTTCGCTATGTCCTCCCTGTCAGACCTGAGAGAATCGTGTCCTAGAGCTTCCAAAGGTATTTGTTGTCATGTTCCTTTATATGCATTTTCCGATTCCACCAGCCATACCATACAACATAATACAGCATATCCTTCTAGTCTCGCTCTTCAGGTTTTAATTCTCGTTCCATAAACTCTTTACACTTTCTCTTATCTTGGAAACAGTTGTTTGGGGTTGTAAGATTCATGGCCCGTGTCTTTCTATGTGGACAGTCGTTCATCAACAACGCCTACCACGATATTGGTTTGCCTGACACGTTCTCATTTCGAGATTTGAGCGAGGGTGGGAGTGAGTGCTCGCGCAGAGATTGTGGGACAGATTCCGCAGAGGGATCGTTGACTAGGTCGTCGTGGTTTTGTCCCTGGCTGCCTGAAGTGAAGAAGATGTTATAGCCGGCCTTCCAGCACAGTACCGCTCCCCCCACCAACCCCTACCTCCTGTCCTCGGAGATCTCCGTGATGTCGATTCATCAGTTTGGACCAGAAGCTTAATGAGGGTCCTGTTATCACCGCCGAGACCTCGTAGCTCACGTTTCATCAATCCCTACCATCGCTGCTGTCATCACCTTGATAGGGGTTTCTAGCCTTGTAAGCCGATGGTCAAGCGAATGGCACATTCTTCTACTCACCACATGGGACTAACGATTTGTCAATTCCTCCCTCCCTCCCTTCCCACCCCCTTAAATACACCATCACACAATCTACCCTAGTGCTCCCACCCACCCACCCAACTCCATTCTGCCAAGATCATCTCGTCTTCGTGTTTCATGACTGAGTGGGTCCCCTTATGGGAACTACGTGTTAGCAGCTTGTATATCGGCGACAGCCTGGCTCCAAGATCTGCCCAGCGCCTGGCAGCCAGCAGAGGCGAGTCGTCACGTGCCTGAGCGTCCATCTTGCACCCAAAACTGTCAACACTGGGTTTCAAGTTCAGTGCTCAGATGGTGGTCGTACTCCAGCAGCGGTCCTACACAACCAAGAGCACCTGTCCAACCAGCGCAGAAAAAATTCATCACCGCAACAGATGATGGACACGGAGTCTGCTGCTGGCTCAATTCAAACCAATCAAATGAAACTTGGCAGAACGGTTATTAACCCCCAGTCATGTTAAAGCTCTGTTCAAGTCGACTCCCATCATAAAAAACTTAAGGTACTGCCAAATTCAGTTTGGACAGGTTTAATTTCATGTCACTTTTATATGTCACTTCGCCTTTCTAGTCAAGGAGAACTCGATGGCGACATCATTCCTCCGCGCGGGACAAAGACACAGGTGATGCGCGAGGTCGCTTCCATCTTCCTTAGTTTCCGAAGCGGATGTGACGTCAAGGCCCGCGTGCCTGCTTGACCAGGGGTCAGATGGAGTGTCACATGTGAGTGACGTCTCGTCAATCACAGAGTTAGAGAGGTTCGCCAGAGAATAAAGACAGCAGAGCCGGTGTGGTGAGAGACTGTGAATGGTTCATTTCTGTTCTAACAGTAGTTATGTGGATATTACTCCTTTCTCTCTTTCCTTCTCTAAAACACACACACAGGCGCACGCATGCACGCATGTACGCACGCATACAGTCAGGGAAAGTGGAAAATAATGGAAAAACATGTTTTGCGTGCACACAAGCAATTAAGGGCCGAAAGCCCACCACCATCGCTACTCTGATCCCTCCCTCTTACATTCCCCTCCCATCCATGGCCCAGAATTTGCTGAATTTTTCACAAAGCCCCGCTTTTCTCTTGTCAGGAGCGAGGAAGACGAAGCTAACTGGATGGCGAGGCTGTGAAGATGTGTTGCTGGCCTCGCTTACAGCTCGGGCAGCACTGAAGATCTAATTTAACCGCCTGTCGCCCAGTGTGAACTGATCACGAACAGCAACCGACGGCCCGGCTATAGAACAGACAAGCGAAGAAAAAAAAATAAATAAAAAACAGGGAAAAGGAATGACTTAGATGAAGGTAAAGGAAAGATAAATTTTGATCACACATGCACACATTCACACATTCGTCCATTCACAAACACATGCACAAAAGTATACAAAACAAGGGAGAGAATTTGAAAAGGGCAGATAATTAGAAGGCGTTGAACCGAAGAATAACAGACAACACACAATGCAGCTGCAACAATGAAGAGCTGTGTAAATGAAAAACTTGAAGTTAAAATACAAATGAATGTAAAGACATTTGAAGTGATATTTTCTGTGGAATATTCGATTAGAAACCTTGCGCATGCGCCACACTGGATTGGCGCTTTTAACTCTAACTTGGAAACATCCACAGAGATGCTCCTTCCTCTACATCTCACACCCCTACCCTCATTCTCAACTGTATCAGTTCAGGCACCTCGCGTGGTTTGCTACAGAAATATTTTGAGCGTGGCATTTCTCTTTCCAAGAAGTTGTAATCACATTTGTCTACACGCAAGCACCGGGCAATGTTTCGAGGATTTTTTTTGCTCCAATCATTGGTGTAAAGCGCCTTGAAATGAAATCGAAAACCCACCCATTTTCTAGAATTCCAAGAAAAAAGAAAAACCACATCAGGAATCTCCTCATTTTGTTTCCAGGACTTGACTACAAAGCATTTCTGTGTCCTTGAGGGAACAAAGAGTCAAAGTTTTGCTTCCTGGATGTCAGTTAGTGTAACAGTTACAATTAAAGTAGAATTATTGGCCCTGAATAACATCATTTCTTTTCTTTTTCTTATCCTCTACTTCCTTATGTAGTTTACGGGTGTTGAAGACAAGAAACACACATACGTACGCACGCATATACACATGCTTATGCAGACACACACTCAACCAAACGGAAGATATGAAATACTTTTTTATCAGACACTCTCGCACGCGCGATATATATATATATAAACAACAGTCAGAACAGAAAATATAAACCCTAGATAATTTACTTTTTTTCATACTAAATAAATTAAATAATTACAAAAAATTACACTTTCCTACTATAAAATAGTTAATTCAACCTCAGTAGATAACTTAGTCTCGTTTCTGTCTAAAAAAAAAGAAAAAAAAGGTCAGAAGGCTTTCCACACATTGACATTTAGTGCTTAAAAAACAACATCGCTTAATTTCTAAAGGTCATAAGTTCGATCACTTCATTACCCATAAGTCTGAGTTGGACCAGGATGGTCCTCACAGTCCACTCGTCCCTTCACGTGCGACAAGACGTGGACCTCCAGGGGCCGGTGGTAAGCGATTATTTTGCCCTCGCCAGACGGTCGAACGCCAGCTAATTTCAGAATCGTTGGAGTAACCAAGGGGGTCGGCCTGCCTTTCAGTTGCAAATTAAGTCTTTTCAGCTCGGGAGGCTCGCATTTAGTCCGCCATGTTTTCCGCCTTCACAGCAAGTCTGCGCATGCCTCATCACCTTTCTCGCCTTCTTCTTTCGAGCGGAATTTTTCAAGAGCAGTCACGTGAACTATGATCACCAGTGTCTCTTCTTTATTTTTTTTTTCTTCCTGCACTGATTTCGGTTTGTTTAATCTTTACATTTTTCACTTTGCGTAATACCTTGCCACTCCACAAAAAAAGCATCGCCGTTAATGATCTACTTTTGAATTTACATGCTTAATCTTAAGAGATGATTTTTTAAAGAAGTAATTTTTATTCTTATAAAAACTGACACAGTTTCATGATCTCACTGGCTTTAAATATTTTTATTGCAGACCACGAGAGCTATGAGGCTTGCTGAGGGTGTCCGGAAACGTCTTCAAGAACGAGAGAAGGTCGAGACCTTTGCTAATTTTTTTTTATCTGGTAATTTTCTGTGTAATGTCACCGTGTCTCTTCCGTGTTTCATGTCATTAAGACGTTTGCTTTTGAATCTCCTTCTCCTCATTGAAGGGATTTGCTCAAGCAGAAAAGTTTATGGTTCGCAGAATGACGAGTTCTTGAATGTTGAACTTTAGCCATCGTGCAACCGCAGTTGGACGGCTTAGGTGGTTAAGAAATTTTTCATTCGCACAACGATGTTGACTAACAAAAAAAACTGCAGAAAATTAGAACCATAGTGGCATGTTTGACAGCTTCATCTTTAGTGATTGTGAGCAAATGTCAAGTTTGTTATTAGTTTATACATTAATAATTTTCTTAACTGGACGCATCTTATGTTTGCAAAAGACTAACATAAATTAATTATTAATAATTTTCCTGTTTTATCTTCCTCATTAGAATGTGTTTCTTTTCCTGAGAGAAAGGAGGAACTGCTTTCTGGAAGGTGCAATGTGCAGGCATAACCTGTAGATAAATATATATTTTTATTTCATGACACATTATTACAAGATGCAGTGCATCCTAGTGGAACACAGCCCAACGGATTCAGTGACATTTTTATCTGCGAATCACAAGTTCCCCTACATCAGCTATCACTGCCCAACATCCAACATGTAGAGACCACACAGTGTGTTGAAAAAAATTTACAGCACCACCTGCTAACACTTGAAACACTTCCACCACCACTTTGACATCCCCAAATACAGAAAAGAAGAAGACGAAAATGAAATCACATCAGAGAGAAGTGTTAGGCTTAACATCATTTACAAAACCTATTGGCACATATCTAAGGATGGGTCACGTGACCCAGTCTCTCACTCACACACACAGGAATGGACTGTAAGGTTAGTCTCCTGGGAACCACACTGTTCGCCAGACTGTTTGTTATCTTCATAGCCACGCTGACTGCCGCACAAACAATACAACCAGCTCCCCTGGGTCTTAACTACCAGACATCTTACAGAATAAATACAGTATGTGAGGCAGTGTTTTTTGTAAAGTAGATTAACAAAGAAGGTGGGGATGTGTGTATAAAGATTCTTTCCCATACACATCCACTGACAGACTTATGGCGAGAGAGTAACAAACAAGGAAAGAACTCAGTAAAGGTCAAACAAATCTGAGCTGACATTAAAACATCTGCCTGTACCCACGAAAAGAAATATAGTAAAATGTACTATTGCTAGCAGTTACAATGGTGGCAAGTCATCCTAATTATAGATTTATATAAACAAACATATAAATAGTATATGTTAGACATCATATTCCCACTAAAAAATAAAATAAATAAAATATAAGAACCCGCGATAAAGAAGCTCGCCTAATCATTAATCTTTAGAAATAGTAAATATATGGGTTCTCTTTAATAACACTTTAACAAAATAATGAACAAGCTTAATTATTGTATTAAGGTAGGGTAAATAAATGAATAAAATCTAAAACTTTACGTGAATGTATAAAAATAATAAAACACAAATACAACAGTAAACTAGAACCAACATCCAACCTAAAACGTGGCAAGAGAGCAACATAGAGACCTGGCAATCACCATCACTTGGACTTGGCAGGCCTCATCCTCTCAAAGCAACTAAGAGAGAGAGTGCACCACTTACAGTAACCGACTCTTGCGGATAACGAAGCAGCGACCTTCCACCCCCACCTACCTAAGCCACCCCCTTCTCACCCCTTTCAGCTCTTACCCTACATCTCCCTGGACCTTCTGCCCCACAGTGCGAAATCGACTGAAGGTGGAAGCACTTTTCTTCCTAAGCCCCAACCACGATGAGTGCACGAAGCAATATGAATGGAGGATTCGAGTTTAAGAGTGAATAATAAAATAAAGAAGACATTGCTGTGGTGTGAAAGAGAGAAAGACAGTGAGGAAGAGTGTGAGAGATAGAAAGAGGGAAAGTGGAGGAAGAATAGGTGTTGTACACAGAGCCAGCAACTAAGGATATATCACGGGATATGCCACATGCAGAGAAAAAACAGTGTGCCCAAGAGGAGACCTGAATCCAGGACACCCAGTCCTTACTGTATGTATGAGAGAGAAAGAGAGGGGGAAAGAGAGAGAAAGAGATGATGACAAAAAGCCTGGTGGAGACAAGGTGATCAACAGACTGGGAGCTGGCAACCTGCATGTCCCTACAGCAGCGCCCTCTGCGACTGTTTTGAAATATCTACCCACATTTACAGAGATTCCCTGAAGTATCTTCCTTATAATTTGACCAGGATTGATAGGACTCGAGCATCTCCCGAAGAAAATAGAATTACAAAGAATGACAGCCATTACAAGAAGAAAGTTCACCGACGGCACTAAAGTAAGAGACCGAGACCATGTCTGACAGGCGTCAGCAAACTGCAACGAATTGGCCGCCATTGGAAAACAGCCTCGCTTCCAACTTTGTGGCCATGACTCCCGTGGCCTCTGCTTGTTGACTTCGCTAATAACAGCGACGATGGCTACAAGCACCTCCAAGGGACTCTACCACAGAAACAACATTTCAGGGGCATCGGAGGTGCAGCCACTTCTGTACTCAGCAAACACCCGGGCTAACCGCCGCTTCCAGAGAGGGTATTTCTTTTGCAAACATCTTCCCTTCCAGCAGGCGGGACACAAGCGGGTAGATAAATTGTCAGCCACCTTGTCAAGAAAAAAAAAAGAAAAAAAACCTTCTGCATGCTGCCGGGTGTGCACGAGCTTGGTCAGGTCTCGCAGACATCGTCACAACAGTCCGCGTCAGAAGGTGGGAGGGCAAAGAAGTAGTTCCACACTGCAACGGCTGCCGATGCTGATGGCGGTGGGGTGGAGGAGATGCGGGGTGAGGTGGGAGAGGAGGGGTGAGGGAGGCTAGGGCAGGGTGTGAGAAGGTTTGTGCACCGTGAGCGGCGGTGTTGACTTCTCGCGCTGACATCACGCAGCTGGAAATTTGATCAGCTTCTCCGAGATGTTTATTTATTGCAATTGGCGTCCGAGTCAACATTTTCCCTCCTTACGTGACTTCTTTGCCAGACACCGGGCAGCAAGCATGGTATAATCTTTTGTTATTGAGAAAGACATCTTTTGGAAAATATCCCTCTATCGTCTTTTCACCTCCACCACCACCAAGATTGGTGCAGGTTCAGATCCCGTATCGGGCACACTGGTCTTTCTTTGCCTGTGACTCCTGTTTCTATGGCCTGCTGTTTTGCTGTGATGTATATATATTTTAGATATTTTTCCAAAAAAGAGAACTATGCAGAGAAAAGGCGGTCAACAGAGACCAGATGATCAAGATGGATGTCACAATTAAAAAAAAAACATACGCTGACATACACCGTTAACAATGCCATACACATGAAGGAAAGAAAGAGAAAGGTGAAGAGGACGAAAGAAACAGTTGGGATTGACCGATTACAGTAGGAATTTCCAAAAGAGGGAGAAACATGTTTAAAAAAATTAGTGATTTTACGATCTTTTAGACAAGAATAATATTCAAGGAGTTTATTTCCCCTAAATAAAGTAACTGCAGTTATCATCTCTCATGAAAAAAAGAAACTTGTGGCAAGCTAACATTCCTCAACTAGACATTAAATACTTGCAGCTACCCTAGATAAATAGGCTAAACAAAAATAACACGCTTGGAATAAACTGTCTATCAAACATAAAAAGACACTTTTATTGGATAAATGCACATTTCAGAGCAAAAATGTTTGTTGAATCACACTTTTTCATAAAAACAGAAAAAGAAAAAAAGAAGTACGGATTTCTCCTGCAATGATCGTAAATTTTGTGAATACAGTTTTTTTCGTAGTTAAATGCGAGAAGGGGTATTATTTACATCTCTTTCTGTCAATAGATGCTGCAGACTGAGGAAGCATCCAGTATGTTCTGAATATTTTGCTCAGGGAGAAGCCATCTAGTTTCAAATTGTACCAGAACTGAGACACACGTGAACACGAGACAGCACCAAGTATTTAATAATGAAAATAACATTGATATTATCAACTTGATAGCATGGTAATTATGTAAAAACACAACTCAAGAGTAGGATTAAATAAACACTGTACACAAAAATGTCAAGCATAAAAAGTTCATGCATGCGTTGTTTGCTCTCGTTCACTTTTCTCATTAATATTGTCAACATCATAGACAAACTGGCATAATTCTTGTCCTGTCAATTTGTAACATATTGTTTGTTTAGTAAATCCACCTGAAAATTCAAATCGGTCAAAAATTGTAGAGTGAATCAAAAGACAGGCTTTCCTTCTTCACGAGAAATTTTGTTTAACATTCTATTTCTGATTCTTTTTTACTTTAGCACCAGTTAGACTCATTTCATTTCATTAGTTTGCCAGTTGATAAAAAAAAAATGTTCAAGGCTTTATCTGCAATTGTATCTCTCTCAAAAATCGTATTGCCTTGGGTTAATGTAGAACATTTTTAACATCTTATCATTTTGATTAATAAAGCATATCGGGTTTTGAAAGACACGACGAGTTTTTATAGAAATTAAATTTTGCATCAAGGTCTTTTAAATTTTTTTGTTTTGTTTTGACAAACCTGGCGGCGAAAATGGAGCATTTTGTGGAAACGATACAGCTCACAAAAATGATTGAGCTTCTTTTTAATTTATTACTTCCGTTCGTTGGCACATTTGCTGGACAGACACTCGGAAATATTCACCGAGCATGAAGCTAATATCTGTCAAACAGAAGGGGTAGATACCCATGACAAAAATTATAAAAGTGACAAAAATGGGATAAAAATACTTTAGAAATGTTTGGTACAATCTTCATACAGAACAATAACATCAAAGTGGAGCGCTGTTCTTCCTCATCAAGAGTTTGAAGGTCCCCACACTCTGAACCTACGAGTTCGAACTAAATCTGTTTCAGTAGTATATTAATTAACAGTACGATCAATTATCGGCATGTACACACTTTGTACACTAAGGATGTATAAAAGTAAAGGATCGGATGAGACTGTTAAACTGAAAATCTACTGCGAATTTTTCAAGCCACATTAGTCACAACATTTTTGTTTGCTCTGCGTCTGTTTAGAAGCATGTGTAAGATGAATGTTTTCGTGGGCGATCTTCTTGAATAAAATATAATAAAGATTATACTTTTGTCGACCGCCTTTTATCGTATTTTTAGCAAGAAATTTTTTTTACAGGTTATATGAACATCGTGTGGAGAGAAAGAAAGAAAGATTTTATCTGTAGCTGGATCCGACAAGCGCACTGCCTTCCAAGGGAGACCACGCTGCGCACCGGAAATACATCACCGTCTGCTTCAACAGTTCCTGCTCTCTGTGAAGTTATCCTCTCTCTCTACATCTCGCACCTGCATCTTTAAAGCTCAGAATCCCTCCTTCTTACCTTCCCATGCTGTTGAGAGACGAGGGATCGAGCGTCTCTACCCTGAAATAGAAATTTTCCCAGCGGCGTCTGGTCGAATGTTCCATGAACTCGGCGAAGTCTCAGTAAACTCGGAATATTTATCACCTTTCAGTTGGTCCGACAGATGACAGCTTTTTAATAGATGTTTTTCCACCTCTCTCGCCCTCCTTTCGTTCCCCACGGAGGTGGGCGGCGGGTGCGTACAACGATGTACAATTCATCTTTACTTGTGGGGATCAGTCATGGGAGGGCCTGACTGAGGTCTAACGGGAAAATCTGCCTCCCCAAAAGAGAAAGAATGTGCTTGTTCAGTATTTATCATGACAGAAAATCACAGACAGCGATTGGCACTCATGTTCTTTGAAGTTGTAGGCAAGTCGCCCAAGTCTGTGGGAAAACAAGTTGTCGTTAACCCTCCTGCAGGGTTTGCAACCGACTTCCCTCAGCTCCTCGTCCTTTGGGAGAGGGATGCCCTCGCCGGTTCTCTCCACGACTTCCTTCAACACGGGTCAGCAGACATCGTTGATAGAATCGCTCAATTTACTGTCTGATGTGGGGTCTATAATGTTGCCATTTGTTGCTGCCATGTGGGAGGGAAAGGTCAGGACGACAAGGTCTGCTCTGTACAAGTGTCTGGATGGCCGGTGGAAATGGCTGCAGATTTCCAAGACTAGAACTGTCAGGCTTCTACAGGAACATCCGATTCGTAAAGAAATAGGTGTATACATAAACATTTAGTGGCTAAAGGAACATTCAGGCATGTAACGAACATCTTGTGCTATAGATTAAGCATCGGCAGAAATATTTGACGATTAAGGGGAAAAGTCTGGTAAATATCAGAACAGTTTTAAAAGGTAAACAACATTTCTTAACATTTTTCGGTCAATACTAGAGACTATTCTTTTCTTACTGTTTGTTGAGGGCGGTGCCATCTACTTTTCCTCTCGCTCCATTATCTGTGGGACTGGGGAAAACAAAGACTTACATGGAGCAATCATGTTTTACAAACTCTTCTGAAGCTTTTAAACAACAAGACAATAAAAAAAAGTCCGATGGCCGCATCACCTCCGGCCATCCCCAATTCGTTGTCATAATATTTTTTAGTTTTGGTCTGTGTTTCTCAAAGAGTAAAATAATGTTTTTCATCATCTATCCTTCCTCATGTCTTCACGCTGTGTCGTCTGATTTAAAATAATGGTTATATCTCTCGTCATTTTGTATTGATTGTAATGCATTTTCGATGTATCAACGAAATGTAAATTTAAAAAAACTTCCTTTGTATTAAAAAAGTTGTTTACTCCTAATTTCAAGGCCGGTAAGTTACAGACCCAAATATAAAACACACAGCAGCTCTTCAGGGAACTGGGGGATGCAGGGCTTAGCATTTACTGAAATTTTAAAAAAGTGAAAAAGAAAAATTTGACCACTCTTAACACTCGCTTGAATCTGCTTAAACGTGGAGCAAATAAATCAAGATAAAATATAAAAAAGTATGAGGAAGCATTTTTTATCAATCTTTTAGTCCTCATAGGGCGCAAGTTCTCGTCAACATTCTCGTTTTCCTCCCATTCTGTGGGATGAAGAATGAGGTGAAAGTAAAACTGTGGCAAAGTTGCTCCCTATTTCCCTCTACTCAATTTTTATCCCAACACTTGTGGCAGCTACACTAAGAATGGAAGAGATTTTGTGTGGTTGACAATGATGATGTGGATGATAACACCAGCAATGTGAAAGGTTCAGATTTACTGGAAACCCCTGATGTGAAACTACAGAATGGAACTTGTCTGACTCTACTCAAACCCCAGTCCCCACCATTGTGTCTCAGCATCGCTCTGCTCCTGTATTTTCGTATTTTTCGCAAACTGTCAACGATTGATGTTACCCTTTTCTTTTTTGAGCTACTTTAGTTCTTTTATTTAAAAACTGAGCAGGTAGGTGTTAATCTGATCCTCTTCCAGACTGGGGTCTTTTATAGAATGACATTACAGGTAGTAAGATGATCGGGTGGTGGCTTCACCAAGTTCTATTTCGGGTGAGCTCGCAGGGTATGTCCACCAGCTTTACATCACTGATGGTAACCAGACTATTATAAAAAGACAGAACAATGGCCACAGGCGTCAAGATTTGACAGATTTCGAAGAGAGGATAAAAAAAAATCAGGATATCTCATCATTATCGTTTTTCACAGTCAGCGCCGGAATGTCAGCATTTTGCTCGCACCTGCCTCATACACACCACGCTCGCACTCTCTGGTTACAGCTACTTGATCTGCTCGTCACCATAGAGATAAATTGCTATGACAGATGACAAATTACAGTCGAGTAAGTGCTGCAACTACCGTGCACAGCCTGGCGATGCCCGCAGGTAGAGTAACACAAGAGAGAATACTTTTTAACTGTTACAGCGAAAGAGAAAAAAAAACGTGATCGAAATGTTTTTTGTTTTCCCGAGTTTGGTTGTTGTTGGTTGTTGTGTTCTGCAGGATTGAAATTCGCACGTTTCCTCAACCTTTAAAAGTCTCTTTTTCATAAATAAGATAGAAAGAAAGAAAAAAATGGATGAAAAGAAGGAAGAAAGAAGGAATAAAAATTATCTTTATCCCCTGAAATGTAAGAAAACTAATCCGTGAAGAATCTAGGTTAATGATGCCTGCCAGTTATTTCATTGTTATTTTCAGTGTGGGAAAAACCCGCTACTTGGATTCGTTGTTAATAAGGACAACAATTTGTTTATGCTTTCGTTGCATGATTGTTTCTCTGTGGACTCGTTCATTTGTTAGGAGAATGCTTCTAATTAGCGGTAATGTCGAGGGCTGAATGACGTCTGGGTAGGGGTGCAGGCTGATGATTGGGGAGAAAATGTCTAGCCACGTGACCACGGGAGTGTATGGGTTCCCCACCACGCACCGAAACTACTGAATTTTTTTTATTTGTCAACATTTTCTAATAATGCGATTCTCGTTTACTGTCGACTTGATTTCTTGATAAGCAATATCTTTTTACAAATTGTGTTCCATTTTCTTCTCGAATGTCTTCTAGCAATATAAAACAGTTTTCTCCTCTGACAGCTCGTCCAGTTTGGCTGAAAGGAGGAAGAAGGCATCTTGTTTGTCGGCGCGCATGCGCAGTCTCTCGTCCTCCTGGCTGACATGCAGCTGCTCGGTTTGCAACGCCCCCTGTCTTGTGATTATTGAAGGGTGATAACTCCTCGCCGGAAGTGCAGCGATCCATATAGTGACGTTTCCGATCGCTCTCCGCAAGTAAATGGCTAACAGTTGACAATTCGTGTTCTCGTGTGTGTGGGGTGGGAGGAAGGGGTGGATGGTTGTTTAATGTGAGTTTTGTATTTGTAGAAGAGAGAGAATGTGTGTGCGTGAGTGCGTGTGTGTGAACAAATCACATCTGCACATGCGCAGGACTAGCATCCTGCAAGTTCTACAACCTTCTTGAACCCGAGCTTGCTTCCTCTGCTCTCTTTCTCTCCTGCATTCCTCTCTCTCACTCACACCTGCTCTCCCAACATCCCTGTTCAATTTGACTTAAAAGAGAAGACAGGAAAAAGAAAAGTTCTAAAACAAAAAGAGAGAATTCAATAGAAAGCTCAATAAAAATTCTCTCTCTGGACCGTGGCGCTAAAGATCGGCTCACATTTCGAGGCCCATGGCAGTCAGCGCGAGTTTTAATCAGCTTGATTACCACCTGCCAGCGGTTCTCTTGAAACAAAGCCTCGTGCTGGTCTGTCCGTGTGCCCGGATGTAAGCTGCCTCCCTGCTCCCTTCACAGAAGATCAAATTTGTGCGAAGGAGGATGGAATAGTTCAGTGTGCCGGCAAAAACTGATTCTGACCCACTGAGCTCTGCATTTGCGTTTATTTGTTTGCTTACCTGCCTGTTTGCTTGTTTAATTTTTTCTTTTTAAAAGCCTGGAAGCAGAATATGCATATAAATTTCTCTCATTATGAATAAAATTTTATTCAACTCTATTGATACAGCCTTGTCTTCACATCCTCCACTTCTGCACTCAACCCACGCGCGTTCTAACAGGCTGAATGGAAATCTTCATCTACTTTCTTCTTTTTGTTTATTTTTTGTGGGAAGGGGGGTTGTTTACTCCTTTTACAAAGGAGCAAGGGGCTGTTCAATGCCTGTTGTATTCTCAGACTCTCCTCATTAATGGTTATCTCCCTCTTGTTGTTGCAGTTGTTTTCATTCTTTTTCGTTAATGGGTCCTTTGTTCGTTTTGTGTGCTCAGGGTTTCAGGTCCTCGTTTGTTAGTTTATTGAGGTTACACCTTTTCAACCATGGATACTTTTAGGTTTTTCTTTTATACTGTTTTAGATTCCTGCAGAAATAACCATGATACATAAACAATTGATATTGGTAATTTATTTTTTTATGTGATAGTATGCTAAAGGTAGTTGCATCGATGATGATGATGATGAGGAGGAGGAGGTGGAGGAGGATGTGTCGACAGAGTAATAAAGAAGAACATGTACATGAACATGAAAAAAATTGTGCCGACTAGTATTTATCATGACGTCGATAGTACATATACGCACGTGCACACACACACGCACACATACTCAAGCAAAGGAGATGTAGACTTGAGCCTTTAAATTATTAAACACTCAAGTTTATCCCAAGATATCCCCTGTAGAAGACATCATCGCCAGAAAGGTTGGCCACATCAATCGATAGCGCAGAGAGGACAAGGGATTTAACTCCCCGCTCTCCTCCAATCCCTCCATCCACGCGCAGACCTCGGTGACGTCTCTTGCCCGAGGCTAATGAGCGCCGTGACCCCGCCACCCAGTTGTCCACCCTCGTCCACAGGAGGATGTGCAGGCAAGTGATGGAGAGACAGACCCTTCCCCACCTCCACACACACTGTTAATGAGTAAGAGAGAGAAAAAATATTATACTGATTGTTTGGCGACCTGTTCGGGTTGAAAGGGAGAAACATTTTTTAATACGACGGATTAATTGGTCATTGCAAACTAGACCCATAGGGACGAGAGGGACTGGGTGAGAGGGTAACAAACAGGTTTATTGGCAGTTTGCGCAGGTTATTAAATGACATTCAAACACACAGACAAACAGGATACTTAAAGTTGATTTTGTAACACAGTTGATTATAAAATTGAGGAATTTATTTGTGCGGACATGATGGTTTCTGAGGTTACACAGACATGAGGTAAAGGGACTCCGCAGGGACAGTGGTGCAGTGGAATAATATTTATGTGGAGACTGTATGACAACATACATCTCGCTCTCACGTGCAGGCTACAACACCCAGCATGATGTTCATGTAGGTATGGGTTCTTCGGTCTTCTGTGCATACTGTGGAAGGAGGAAAACAGAGGCTATCTCTTAGGCTATCCCGTCTTCTTTGACGGGAAGAAGAGAGAATCTTTATTTCGTGGCCGAAAGTGGACGTCAGAAGAGGAGAAGGAAGATGAGGATTGTGGCGACCATCCTCCATGTTTGCCAACATTCACATTCACGTGTTCTCACGTCCACTCACTCTTCCCACATTGCACGCACGACGGTCACGCCACTGTTCAAACCGATTACTTCCGGTGACTATTACGTCACTGGCGCCCCGTTTGTCCCACCACCACATAACACAACACGCTTAAAATACGTTTTAATGACGTCATTCATTTGGCCGCATCCTCGTGGAGAGTGGAGACGGTGCTGCTGCGACGACGCGGCCGATGTCCTCCATGATGGCAACAACATTTCTCACAAGAAAGAAGCGGCAGGGAACTGACAATTTGGAGGAGGAACTTTGTCTGCAACAACCGTCTGTCTTCGTTTAAAAATATGGCCCGAGACGTAAATAGATAGGAAATTGTCGCCACGGCTTCCAAGAAGGGCAGGGCCACTGCGTCGTCTCCTTCATTTCGAGGAATTCAGCAACTGTCCAGACAAACTGGTCATACCCAGCAAAAAAACACAAAACAAAAAAGGATTTTTTACGGACGCCAAGTCCCCGGTCTCCATCTGGACAGAAGTTGTTTTTTCCTTTTGTTTTTCTTCTAGGGCAGACGGTGATTTGAGACGAGTGAGTGAGGAACGACTTTCCAGCACGTTCTGGGGTACGGTTGGGTTCCTGTTGCCCTTGGTAACCTTGGTCCACTTTACCTCTCTGAACTGCTGATGTCTAGTCTGCTCCTCCCCTCTCCCTCCACCAGCTGCTGGTGTCGCAGGTCTTAGACGAGAAACATGCCAGGGTCGTTTCCAGGCCTGGACTTACCTGCCGTGGGTACTTCTCTGTTTGGATGCTGGTGACCGGTAGCTAGGTGGGGATACAGTACAGGTGTACAACTCTGTAAAGTTTCTGCTTTACTTCCATAACAAGTTGCAGGTGTGTGTCGTCAAAGGTCTTTCGAGAGGTGACACCATCATCTCCATAACGGAGCAGTGCGGAAAGCAAAAAAAAAAAAAAATTTACTCCGTCACCCAAGTGTTTTGACAATGTACAATCTCAAAAGAATTATGTCGAGTAAAACGTCTGCATTGGGGTTGGTATCCGTTGAAAACAAGGATGTCTTGTTATGCTATTCTGTAAATGGATTTTATGAGGTTGTATAAACAAGCCTTAAGGAACGTTATTCTCTCTTCATTTTGTGAACATTTCCCTAACGGTCCTCTCCCCCATTCCCTAGCATTCCAAAGGTTTTTTTGTGAACAAGAAAAATCCTTTGTCAGAAATCAAGTGTACGGCAAACAATAAGTGAGAATGTTCTGTTCGTTCTTTCTCCTACCTTCACTGAGCCAGACGTACTCAGTCCCAGTCATCTGCCTCCATTTTCCTGCAAAGTTTAATGATTCTGTCAATACAATGCTTTCTGCCCACCCTGACGAGCAGTGGCAAAGCACTAAGAATGTTTTATCACAAGATGAGATTTCTTTGACAGACAACGGGCTCTGTCTGTCTGTTATCAACATACATTAGTGGACATTTCCACATTTGCTTCAGAAAATGGTATAATTAGGAGGCGGACAAAAAGGATTTACAGAAATAGCTATGACTTTCCTCGCACTTACAGCCATTAAGATGGCGGACAAAGTGGAAAACAAATGAGAGAACGAAAATAGTCAGAGCTCATTGTCGCATGATTGCAAGCACGGAGTTGTTGTCTGCTGTCTCCACAAATCAGGATGTCTATTGTACAAGAAAATAAAAATGAAAGTAAAGAGTGTCTAGCTAGACAATTCATTTCTATTTCGCAGTTTGATTTCTTGTTTATTGGATGAAGTCGTGATAATCTAAAGTTCT
>SRHC01003612.1:202440-383378 GCA_004794325.1 Pomacea maculata | reverse complement strand
TTTTTAAGATCGCTTGTAACTGTACTCGATTACAAAAGATGAGATAGCACGAGCACTTTGGGGTGACCCCACATGAAGAGACTAAAAATAAATCTCTCTCAATTGCGAAAACGTCTGCCAGTCTCAAAACATTTTTTTAAATGGTTGTCCTTGTTACCGGCTGAATCTCTTCGCGTGTGTGTGTGAGTGTGAGTGAGAAAGTTATGCGATACGATATTTTAATGATTTTTTAAAAATTAGAAACCATCGAAAAAATTTCGTTCTATTAATAATAATAATAATAAATATAATAATATATATATCAGGGCTTCTGCTAAGGCTAAATTCTTTGGGGTCCCAGGGACCCCTTCTTCAGATTTTTAAGGGGTCCCTGTTCTTCGCCCAAATTTGAAGGGGACCCCATTGACGACAATTGAAAGGGTCCTCCGAACTTTTAATGCGTACTGTACGCAATTTTTTGCGTAAGCAGAAGCCCTGTATATACATTTGTGATTGCCTCACGTGACGAACTCAGTGCATCACGACATGTTGTGGAGTATAGTCAATCATTCCCACCCCTAACCACGAATTTCTTTTTCTCGGGTGTGGTGCAAAGCTATGGCAATGCCCCAGACTACCCTGCGCACGTGCATACGACAAACACTACTCAGGCAGCAAAACACAGTTGTCTAACGTGTCTCCCAGCTAAAACTAGCTTCTCTCCCCTTCTTTCCCTTAAAGGCTTTTCTCTTTGTCTCCTTATTGCTCAAATCCGTTTACCAGGAGAGTTTCTTTTACCTCGAGTGTCTCGAGCACTCAGCTTTGCACGTGTTAAGTATCT
The DNA here is from genome assembly GCA_004794325.1 of Pomacea maculata. Lineage (NCBI taxonomy): Eukaryota > Metazoa > Mollusca > Gastropoda > Architaenioglossa > Ampullariidae > Pomacea > Pomacea maculata. The sequence goes on along the minus strand of SRHC01003612.1, from coordinate 382,558 downwards.
TATTTGTGCGCTGACTTTATTTTAAATCGAAGCTGTTGCCTTTTACTTTAACTCTTTACTCTTTGCCTGAGGTTGCTGCAGAGTGGAGGCTGAGTGCTTAGTTTTTGAATCCAGCGCACGACATCTTGAGAAAAAGAATCCGATTTCAGACCGACTGGTGAAAAACTGATGGAAAATATCAGAAGAAAATTTACAAATTTAAAGAACGAAACAAATGAACAAGCAAACAAACAAACAAACGAACGAACGAACAAACAAACCAAACAAAAAGCAAACCGAAAAAGCAAACGAACAAACAAACAAACAAACAAACGACCAATCTAACAAACAAACGAGCAATCAAACAAACGAACGAACAAACGAACGAACAAACAAACAAACGAGCAAACGAACAAACAAACAACAAAACAAATGAGGAAAGGAAAAAAAAAAACCCAGCAAAAATGATAGGTCATTGATCCATCTCTCCTCCCTATTGTTCAGGAGATAATATCTTCATCTATTTTTTGTCTCCTTATTTTCTCACATCTTTAAAGTTCGCTCCGTGCTTTCTTTACGACATCCAGTGCCTACCATAAATCCACAAGAGGAGGGCAGCCATGATGGTGGTGATGATGTTTTTACTTCTCTGATGAAAATTGTGGTTGTATCCTATTCCTTTTTTGCCATTAGAACGATCTATGATGTTAAATACATTCGCGTTTGAGGTGTTTGATAAAACTGCGATGTTAGATGGGTTCGACGGCATTAATGTACTCAGAAAGAAACAGAGAAAAATAAAAGTCACTAGGGAGAAACACAAGACAATAAACTAATTTCATGTTCTGCTCCAAGGAAATCATCAACAAGACACTAGCTCATTTGAGGTATATTACACTTGTTGTGTCTACGACAGAAACAATTCAGTAGAAAGTACAGGACACCCTTGCCCTCCCTCTCTCTCTCTTTCTCTCTCTCTCTGTCTCTGTCTCTCTCCCTATGATGACTGTTGTGGTCGGGGAGTGCGTTGCCGAGTGCTGATAGAACGATGGCCTCCTGCTGAGCTTTATCAATGTTTGCAGATAGGAAACCAGTGGGTGGTTAAACATGACTAGGGTCGTTCGAAGTTTGTCAGAAGACGTCCGTCGAGAAATAACGCTGATGGAATTTCCGAGAAAAAAAAATTATCACAAGGACTGCGCATGCGTGTGTGCGTGTTGACATAACATAACTTAATTAAGAAATCTGAAAATATAATGGAATTCGTTGTGTCGGTGTTAAAAGTTCATGGTCAAGCTGATTTGTTTTGCATGTGTGTACAAAACCTGAAAAGATCTTTTTCAGTAACACATTAAATAAAATACAATGTTACAGACACGAAAGGATTCTTTAGCTAGTAACCAAGTATATAAAATGTACTCTGAGAATAATGATGCAATTACACGAAACAGTGGAATATATGACTATGATATGATAATTTTCGTTGTATATTTTTCCTGCAACCGTAAAATGCCTAAAATACAAAAATATCATTCGTAGCAGTTGTAAACGGACACTTACATATTCCTTAGGTTCTTATTCAGTACATAAATAAATATACCCTTCAAATTGTAAACAGGATTTGCTACTCTTTGAAATTTACTGATTTTAAGGAGTGGTGGTAAAATACCAGGTCAAAGAAGTGTACCCTCGAATCATTCCAAGAAATTACTTATGTTCTCAGGTCGTAGTTATGAAGAGAAAGTAAAGAATTCCCCCGAGGCAAAATGAGGAACTCAAGGTAAAGTTTCTGAAATTGTAAAGCGGAGCCTCGATCTCGCGAACACTACTTCACATTTTTTTTTACCCCAGGACATCTTTGTCACCTCTTTACTACCTCGGTTCCAGAAGTAAACCATCTGCAGGACCGAACACCGTTACCCCAGGGCCATGACTAACCCTCCCTTCATGACTCCGGCCTCTGGGTGTCTAGATGCGAGAGAAAGCAGAGGAGTTAGGTGTTTGGTCATTTGGTATGTAGCCCCTGATATCCCATCATCCCCCGTCACCTCACGGTGCCCTTCACTCACCCTCCCCTTCTCTTTATTTTGGAACAAAATGTAGGCGTCTCGTGAGAAAATTTGTTATCGATAGGCGGAGGAGTAAAGAAAGAAACGCAGGACGGAAACCTTTGCTATAAAACAAGAAGCTCCCAGTAGAATGAGGGGAGGTCAACGGGGTTTGGGGAAATGAACATCGATCAATCGTGTTGACAAATCAGAGAACAAAAATAAAGACAGACGACCTGAAAAACATGTGTACAGATAAAGGAACAAACAAACATGCCTACAACCAAACTAAAAAAAATAGAAATACAGAAGAACACAAATACAAACACAAATCGAAATTTACAACAACAACAACAAATAAAAAAAAATTAAATAAATAAAAAAAACAAGTTAGCAAAATCGAAGCAAAGATGATTTGGTGAATCGAAGGACACAGTGACAAACATAGAAAGCTGAGTGAACGAGCACACGCGCAGAGAATCCGACAGAGGGATAAAAAGACGGTGAGAACAAACAAATGAAGGAACATCCAGACAGGTAGACAAAGAAATGGAGCGTGTAACAGACAGTCATGAATTTCACATGCACACGGCGCACCAGACTCTTGCCGCACCAGTAATCAACGGCATTGCCAGAGAAGGACAGAGGGACTTGGGTTTGTTCTACACATCTGTCTACAGCCTGGACCTTCTCTCGCTCTGTGGATATTGCAGCGCCGCACGCGCGCCAGCATGCAAATGACTGTCGTCAGAAGGTGAGGCCTGGAACTGACTGCCCCTGGGCGAGGTTAGCAAGAAGGCGAGGACGAGGCTCTTGCCCACAGCCTTCTGAGAAGTCTTCCTAGCTTCATACCAGTGATCAAGTCAAAGTCTTCATCCCTTTACTGGTCTTTCCATCCAGTTATGTTTCTAGTTTATTTGAGCTCATGTATTAAAATAAATAAATAAAGTCTTGCGATGGGGGACGGGGTAGTGAGAAGTGCAAAGCGTTATTCAGATTCACACAAATTTTCCGATCTTTGCCAAATATTGCAATGGTACAAGAGTACTTGTTTCTTCTACATGTTTTTTGCTACAAGGGTTGAGGAGATAATGAAACAATTAATTAGCAGACATGGGAAATTCATTTTGTCTAGAACCAATAGCACAGTATTTATCTTCCCTTGACTGGACACAGCGATGAACCGCGCTGCCCTTTGACCTGGTCCACGAGCGCACTGAGTGCTGACCATCTCCAGGAGTCATCCGAGCGTTTGGGTGTGTCCACGTTAGTGATGTTACTGTCATTGTCTAGAAGGTTCTATGTGCGGTTGTGCATGCGTGAATAATATCTGATATTTGTTTCTAAATCACTCCATGAATTATCTTGAAGCACTAGGGTACAAAAGAGAAAGTGGGCGAGAGATAGAATGTCAAGCATCAGGTGTTTAAACACTTAATGTTAAAGAAGTAGTGTTCAAAATTATTTTGTTTTATTTTATTTTATCATGCAGACATCCCTAAGTCTCTATAAACTTCAGACTTGTCATCGGTAGAGAGAGACAAAGAATCTCTCTCTCTCTATTTCTCATATATATACACACACACACACTTACTTTCGCTGATAGAGAGGTAGACAATAGAATCCACACATTCATTTCCATGCTAAGGTCTTTCAACTCCCACAAAGACACAGCAGCCCATTGCTATTAAAGTCTATATGTTCTAGTTTATCACTTCCTAAGTGGTTGCGCCACCTGTGGACAACTGTCGATAATTCCGTCTGAACCGAGTGAGCGGTCACTATAGCCATCCTCATGTGTTTTCCCTACTTAGTAAGTGATCTCCCCTCCCCAGTAAAAGAGTTCGTCGGAGGAGACATAAGATGCTTCTACTGGCCAAAGCCAGGGAGACTGGGTCCAGTGTCCGAGGACACAATGTACGGCAAGCAAAGTGTTCTCAACTTCACAATTCTAAGTGCTTAAGGGGAGACCGGAGGGAAGTAAATCACGCCTGGTACTTGGAAATACATTACAATAAATCACAAAATGTGTTCAGACTTCAGTCTGAGATAGAAAGTGTATTGGTAGATGCTGAACTCAATGGCCTCTGTGGTGAGCTTTCAAAGCTCCTCCATCTATCCAATCCTCCGAAGACCAATACCAACTGGGTCGATGTTGGTGAAGGGAATAAATAAATACATGAATAAACAGTCTTATTTTTTCAGGTGACATTTCTGGTTTCAGTATTAGCAGATATTAAAATAATCTCAAAGTACAGCAGCTATCAGATTCATTTCAGGTGTTCTTGTGACAGTTTGTTTCCTCCTGAATAATTGTTATTGTCTATTGGATTTTAACTTTGCGTCTGCTCCTTCACACAGGAACATTAGTAAACTACAAATCCAATCACTAACTATATGTAACTAATTAGTTACTAAACAATTGATAACATAAACAAAATAAATCATTTATATCATAATAAACAAAATAAACCATTGATAATATGTTAAGATATTATATTATAACGGAATATAAAATTAGTATCAATAAAACTGATATAATAAAATCACAAACAGTTGATAGCTCAATCGACACAATAAACCATTGATAACAATAACCAAACAAATCCCTGCTAACATAATAAATTAGTGTTAGCATGAGTCATAGATAACATAATAAATCATTGATAACAATAAAATAAACGATTTATAACGGAATAAACAATAACATGCCAAACAACATTTTCACAATAAATATTATAAGCATATGGAGCGTACATATAAATATCAAAAAGAAGCTTTATAACAGTGGAAGAGTCGATGGCAATAAAGAAGAAGATGAAAGAGAATGATGAAACGTATCCGATGTGAAGTTAAACTCATGAAGATAGATACAAGAGGTCCCATCAGAAAAGTTCTAAAGGTTACACTAGGAATAATCCGAATTCGCTGATTCTTTATAGTCCAGATAACAACAGCAACAAAAATAAAATCTTTCGCTAGGGACTTCATAAACAATCATTATTGCAGTGTTGCTGTTTGATTCCCTCACAAACGCATCGTCTGGGAATATCATCTACATGTCATTGTATCAATACCTAGTTATCTCTTTATCGCCATCTTGTCACTTTGACAGCATCTGTTTACCATGTTGCCACCAACTACTTATCAGTTTGTTAACATACACTTATCACTTCATCGCCAGCCCTGAACTAAATTGCAACTTTTTATTGTGGAGGAAGGGAGTGTGAGTGTGGGTGCACCGTCTGTCTGACCAGCACAAGATGGCGCTGCGAAAGGACCAATCATCGATTTCTCGACGTCTGGTGCGCTGCTGTCATCGTCAAACACTCTCCAGTTACCGAGCGATCAGCCGTTAAGCGAGGCCTTTGATGGCTCAAATGAGATCTTCATTACTACCTTCCACCCGTCCCGCACGCGCTGCAGCGTTGGGCGCAGTCACTGGCACCGGAAGTGACGTCTTCCTCACTCTTCACCTCGGCCTCGCTTTGATCCCGTCTGACACCGCCGGCCCCTGGCGCTGACCACTTTATCCAATGAGCGCGAAATGAGAGAGGCGGCATCCAATATGATCAAGAAGGGAGTGAATGAACACAAGAATGAGTGCATTTATCACCACCGTCCCGAAGGATGCGAACCGCAGCAGGCGAGGTTCGATTTCTTCCTTTCTTGTCGTTAATCCGTACTGAAGGGAGTCCCCGCCGGACACTCGCAGTACGTCTGCCCACAAACGTCTGGGATAAAGGTATTGAAAGACAGAAAGAAACACACAACCTTGACAAATTTATGTCCGTTTGCCCTTGACCCTTACCCTGACCTTCCGTGTTGACCTGCAATGCAACATCAGACTTGTTTGAGTCTTCTGGACTATGTCCTGATGACGGATGATACAAAAAGAGAGAAGGAAGGAAGGATGAACGTTTATTTCACTTGTGATCAGAAATAGTCTTCCTGGTGGAAGACTCTCGTTATTGATACTTTGTACACAATGGTCATCATACTGTAGTCGGTATCAGCAACATTGAAGTATCATTATGTCATCATTATTGTCTGAAGTGTTGTAAGTATCAACAATACAACAGTTGACAGTTCTGTCCGTTGCTCCTTTCTTACACTCATCATATACAAGTTTCCAGATTTCTTTCTTTTTTTTTTCTTTCTTCCTCCACCTCTCCTCCTAGCTCTGTTTTTCTTCCTTCGCGATTACGAATGTCTTATGCTGGCTGTCGTGTAGCGAAAGCCGATTACACTCATATCACGTGACACAGAGTCGCCGAATACGGATACCAGTTAATAAGTATGTCTGGACAATTTTTTTGCCCAAAAATAATCCAATATTTCAGACCACCAGACCAGACTTCCTGGTGCACAAGCCAAGCTTTTAATGATCAGTTTAAGCAAAGGTTTACCTGAAGGAAAATATATGACAGAGGAATTTCGATTTCTAGGAGGATGACCCTGTGTGTCACTCCAGGAGGTGCAGGTCAAGCAGGTCAAGATCCAGGAAGTTGACATAGAACTTGAATCAAGCTGAGGATTCAAGTTGGTATGAAAGAGAGGTTTCCGAGCTGTTGACAAACATCTCGGTCTTTGTTGACCATTATTTACAGACTACTTTTTAAAACTGTAAAATTAATTAACCTAAGAATTTAAAAGTACTGAATTAATTAAATCGTGTAAAGGGATTATGATTTGCTCTATGCTCTACTGGGGAGTGATTTGGAACAAGAAAAAAGGGATAATGATAATGGATGGACATCATCAAATGAATTTTAAAAGTACATCGTTGTCATTGATCAATCTTCAAAACTTTAAAGATGGCTATTGGGGGAAGACAAAATCCAGGTGACCCAGAGGAAGAAGAAAAATAAGGGTGACCTGACACAAAGTGTCAAAATATGAATCCTCCCAGATGCATCTTCTCTTGGTGGGCGCTTATTGAGTGGATTAAAAATGTATTCTGACAAGGACAGTGCCATCTCACCTTTAGTATTTCACATCAGCGGCAATACATTAGTAATGTCAGCTTTCGAGTAGGATAAAAAAACTTTTTTCAAAAAAACCTTTACAAATAGCCAGACATTAAAGCAATTAGCCGATCTTTTGTCTAATTCATAATGGTAAATGTCACAACCGGCTGTGTGGCTGTAAAATGTCAAAAAGAAAAGTTCTGACATAAAACTGGATTTTCTCTTGTTCTGCAAAACAGTAGTTCTCTCTCTTTCTCTAATTCTCTCTCTCTCACTTGCTCGCTCCCTCTGTCTATACAATCAACATTATTTCTAAATCCCTAGCTTGTCCAGACTTAGTCCTGTATTCCGACTCCCCGATAGAACTGGGAGTTCAAACTTCTTACCATGAAAGTTGACCCCGTGAAGGGACACAATCACAGCCTAGACAACCCTCTTGCAGACCATCTCCAGCTTTAATACATACAGTATGGTCAGCACCACAAAAAACATTGTCCTTGCTAGACACGATCCACGTTCCTGTGGGTCGAATCATTTCCCACTGAGCCACCGTAAAACATCCTCATCACTTCCGCATCGTCCAACAAGAAAATCCGAGGATCAAGATTTCTGTTGGTTTGTTTTTCGTAAAACTGCCCCTTGATCTTGAAAAGGTAATAACACTTTCCCATTTTTGTTCAAACAATAAACATTTTAAAAAAATTCTTTGAAGCTTGTTTTATATCTTACGACTGTCCGTCACTCCTGGTCTCTGGACCCAAGCTCAGACCATTGTCCAGCTCCACACTTCAAAGTCTTGTGGATCTTGAATAATGAGAAATAGCTACTTTAAAAGTGGAGTTAAATACTGGACTTGTGAAAACAATATTTGCATAAATATCAGCTCACATAAACTTCCCCCATGGAAACATCTATATACACACGAGAAAGAGTGGAGAGATGGGGGGTGGACAAGAAAAAATTGCAATGATGAGGGGACAAAGACATTTTAAAATACAGAATGACAGGAGCAGATAACATACACCGAAGAAAAAAAGATGGCCCTTGCGTGCTAGTGTGCAATAGCAATAAAGTTGAAAGCTTTGTCAATGTTTGCCGAACCACACACCAGTCTGTTTGCCTCCCCTTTCATCTTCTGGCCACAAATCTCGATGCCATTTTTTTCACAACTGTTGGACTGTGAATGCTATGCTGACAAACACTACATCGAGAATACAGCAAACTCAGCTCAATTAAAGCTCCTGAGTGCTCTGATTACCTTTGATTCATTGATGGAACCATATCATTGTATATAACATTTGCTCTCCCCCTTCTCTACCTGTTATGGGTTTCTGAAGTCTGGGGTATGAATGAATATCGTGATATTGAGTTGATCACTATGTATAAAAAATTCCGAAATTAACTTTATACCTCTTCATAATTCAGCTTTCTGGTTTTCCCTAGTTTAATAATAAAGTCAACAAAACTTACAAAGCTACCAGCACTTAAATGTGTACACGACAAATATTGAATGTTCTCTGAAATGAAACAAATGACAAAGTTTACAGATTCACTCTATGAAACATGATAAAAAAATATAGACGAGGATGTGTCAGACATCAGACAGACTGACGGATGGACAGGCAGAAAGACAGAGAGGCAATGAAGATGCAAAGAAAGGAATTAGCAACGAGCAGGCAGCCACGACTGTCGTGACTAACCGACGATGTAGCGACCTTCTCCAAAGTTTCAGACCACACACGAGTGGCCATTACCCTGGCCAACAAATGAGTCTAGACACGGAGGTACTAATGGAGGATAAAGACGTATTTATGTGCATGTCAAAGTGATAAACGGGGCCGAGAGGGGTCGCCACCAGACGAGAAACCAGAGACTTGAAAACGCAGCACCGAGCTTGACAGCATTGATAGTTTGAATTAAAGAGAAGAAAAAGAATCTTCCGGAAGATTTTCACGAGGGTTTTACTTTCAGAAGCTAAACTGACCAAAGGGTCTCGTGTCACGTGCATGCCACGTAAAAGTTTGCTTCGTTGCACAGACAGAAGGTTTGTTTTGCCGAGGTCTTGTTTGCCAAGATCGCAGATCCATTACCTCTCTAAACAAGGGGGACTAATCCGTTTCATTCCAAATGATGTTCAGACAAAAAGAGGTTGGCGTCGTCTTTTTTTTTAATTCTTTGCTGTCTGTGATCGGGTGGCTTCCTCTGAGAAGGCAGGAGAGAGTATTTGAAGAAATTAAGTTTCGTTAAAACAAAAAAGTTTGCAACAAATTTGGAAAAATACAAAAGTTGTCCTTTTGTTGGAGTTTAACAACTGGATAATGTTCCACCCGACTCTGACCATACTAGTCCTACATGTGGCGATAAATTATTTATTTGAATATTATTTAAATAATATAGAAATAAATATGCTGCTTTAATCAAGGGGTGGAGTCGTGCTGTTATTTATCCAGTTTTTTTCATGTTATGTGCACAGTTGCAGGTAATGTTATTTTTTAAACTATAATAAATTATACCGTATTCAAACTGTGGGATAGGGAAGTGTTTTTGTATACTCATGTCCACATTAAATACTGAGACTGAAAAATCAAATAAACTATCAACCTGATGTTTAAAAATTTGACAACATGGAGATCCCTTCAGAAAAATATTTTTGGTGTTCGTTATCCTTCTTCTGTTTTTAAGTGTGAACTGACTGATAAAGACTGACCAAACAACAAAGTAGCATTGCTAAGAGTCTTTGATGTTTTCTGGAATTTTATTAGAACTTAAAGCACCCCATGAAGGTTCTCTCCTCCCTGGTCGTGTCTTCTTTAAAGTTGACCCCAAAGCAAAAATGGTTGAAAACACTCTCTCGGATTAACAACATGCGCAGCCTGTCGTTGCTGGGCACAAAGTTCAGTCCCTGAAAAATGAAATGTTGACACGAGCAAGAGAAAACAGAGACACAGAAAATAACATCCGCAGTTAAATTAAACAAAAGCGATTCGCTGTCCGCCATCAAGACCTGCCAACAAGATGGCAAGAAGATACAACTACAGATGAATCCGCTTCCATTGATGGCTCGAGCAGGTCGTTGAAACGGACAGTAGCATTGACATGATGTATACTGTTTGTCTGTGCACAACATCTACAATCTCTTCATTCATGTTCATATATATATATATATGTCTATATCAAACACCTGTGGAAAAACAGCCTCAGAGAACTTGCACAGACTGAGAATCCGCTGAAACGTGGGGATAGGTGGGTTTCTTTCTCTCCAAAGAAATAATACAGATATCGTTTGAAATATAAAATTCTCATTGGCTCAAACAAGAAAGGCGGCCATTTTCGCCATTTCTGAAAACTTTCATTTTAAACTTGCGTTAATGAGTTTCCCTATCAACTTCTCCTGACCCATAGCATGCACACAATCGCCCTTTAAATAATAAGAGTTCTTGATGAAATCTTTTTGCTTTGAGGAAACTTCACAGCGTTTTTCTGCTTTCAATTCCTACCATAATCTCAAAATGCCACAAAATGTTGACTTTCACAAGACATGGGATTTCTTTCTTTAGACAAGTGTGATAAATCTCTCGCCAGGCTAACTGCAGACAGACTGGACTTCATTTTCTTCTGGCTTCTGGCCGTGGAGACATTTTATGGCGAGCAAAGCTTTGCTAAACTTTACACACAAAATTAGTTTTGTTTGCATACGAGGGAGCGACAAGAAAAGTGCAAGATGCTGAGCTCGCAGCCACAAAAGCACTGCACGGCGCACACGCCGGAAGTGACACGACATCAACGTACCCATAATGCCCCATGTTGGCCACACGCGCTGAACTTCCGGAACCGCCAAACACTCATTTTGAGAATCAAGAGAATTTCCGCAAAGCGGCGTTTTACGGAATAATTGGGAATTAACAATCCACACAAATGACAAAGTAAAAATGTCCTCACCCAATGACGGAAAATTCGATGACTGTCGACATCCAATTACATAAAATTGACAAAACTATTCTCTGTAAGGTACTGGTAAACGTCTGATTAGATGTAATTGTTAATGAAAGACAAAGGCCGATGACTAGATTGCTATTCCCAGGGTTGTGTAGGCAAGGTGAGTGCAGACGAGCAGGAAAGACCTCTTTGGAAAGACTTTGTGTCAAGAAGGCAGAACTGTCGTATTCAGAACAGAAAGTTTTACGACACAGGGATAGACAGGTAGGTAAAGGTCACGTACTCAGATAAACTGAACATCACAGATAAACTGATGTACATGTCCAAAGCAGTGTGTCTGTTCATATGTGTGTGTGTGTGCCATTGAAATAGAGACAGGAAAGAGAGTTTTATTCCCACCCTCTCTCTCTCCTTTCCCAGGCTTGTTTGTGTGTTTGTCTTCGCGTGCGTTCCAATGAGATAAAGAGCTGAGACAGATTTTTTTTTCCATTTAGTGTCATTCTCTACACCACCACCTCATCTCTCGTTGTGCAAGCTTGGGGAGGATTACTATAGGGCTCAGCAGGTATTCTTCATTTCCCGTGATCCCCTCCTACACCCGTCCAGCGAGATTCAACAGGATGCGCCTGTGAAAGCAAACCTGGATTTCCTGTTCACACGTTTTATGTCTGACTAGTCAATGCTAAGATTTGTCTGGTAAAGAACTTTTGAGCGAAAATCTGTTTCCCTCTTTTTAATTACAGTTCTCTAATTGTGAGCAAACAACTAGACCAGGAACCAGACAAGTGAACGAATAAAAAAAATGCATGGAAATATTAATCACTCGGATGACCTCAGAACATTCACCACAGTTTATCCGAGCTCAGGTCGCAATGACAGCGTAGCAAAAGTGCGGACAAAACATTATCAATGGCTAAAAGTGCTCTTTAGAAATGAAGAGAAAATGCACGCTTGCTGGAGTCTGGTTTCCGGAATGGTCGAGGGCTGATGGCCACCACGGCTCGTCACATGTCTACGTGTGAGACTCAATCAAGCCCCTCCAGCCTGCACGTGACTGGAACGTCCACATGACATCACAAGTGTGTGTGTGGGAGTGAAGATGATCGTCATCACGAGAACCGTCCTCCTGATTACACAACCACCGAGAACTAACGACGACCTACGAGCGACAGCAACAACTCACGTCTTGAGGACAGCAACGTGCTGGGACTGAGCAGGCAATCAATGATGGTACCTCGTCACAGAAAAGAATATTTATCTGCTTGGAAAGGAAGCGGAGCATATGCTTTTTTTTTTTTTTTTTTTTTTTTAAAAAAAGTTGGAGCAAATAGAATAATATCCGTCATGGGAAAAGAACCGCAAACCGTTTTCCTCCAGCTAACAGAAAATGTCCTTTCATCGGTCATGCTCCTCTAGGCCGGCCTCAGGAACTAAACTAAGCTTTGTATTAACATCAGCAGTTTCTTAACGGGCTAATGTAATTTTTTGGTTTGGGTTCGTGGGTTTTTTGGGGTTTGTTTTTGCTATCTGAAAAATTTTCGTGGTTGTATCCATGAGTTAAAGATGATCTGCTTTCTAAAAAAAGGATCATATTATTGTTAATGATACTGGTGTTACACGACTGACCACTCTCATGCAATCCCAGGGGCTATTGAATTTACTCAGATGGACAGGACATTAGATATTTGTTTTTAGAGTCCTCGTATGGTTTTATTTTAAAAACTGTAATAAAGAGAAAGTGGTCAGAATACACATAATGAAAATTTTCCCCTTTTCGACGAAATGTTCAGGTTACACATAATAATTGAAGCACACCACCTTATAAAATATGAATTTATGAATGTTTACATGATGTGACGGAATGAGAGGGTTGCAGCAAAAAAAAAAAAAAAAAAAAAGGGAAAAAAGTTCCTGAACAATCTTTAGGGAAAAAAATGATAAAACTTTCCCGTGGAGAATGTTATTGCGATCGCTGTAATATCACAATATTCATGTATTGACAGTCCTGTATCCTATTACTATATAATGTCGCCCATGAATGATGGTAATATCACACTGTTTATCGCGGTCTCGTGTTTCAGCTTGTCTGTCAGCCCCTCTACCCATTTCCCCCTCTCCGTTTGTTCGCCATTCAGCCAGTAGTTCTATTTTTGTCTATCGGTCTGTGTCCTTCTGTTTGTCATCGAGTCCGCTGGTCGAATGAAAATACTTTACCCAGTGAATCCACTTCTACATTTGTAACTGATGCATCCAAGCATCTGTGAGTGTGTGTGTGATAAATGGGACAGATTATATTTCCAAGCTACCATCCATTGTGTACAATTAACAAATATTAAAAAATAAATAAATTAAAAAAAAAGCCAATGATCACATTCGGCAACTGATGAGAGTGTCGGGGGCAGACATGCAGGCTCATCCACCCACTGTAACGGTTCAGTCGGCCAGAGGGAAACCTAGTCTCCTCCATTTCACTTTATGGCTGATTTCCCCCAAAAGATACGAAGCTGTAGACCGTTGATGTACGAAAGCATGAAAAGATAAATGTTGTCTCAGCACCACATCGCGATGTACAGCAAAATCATCGCAGCTGTTAATCGTCGTTGTCCGACGCCTTCCGCCCCTGGCTTCCCTTTCCTCAGATCAAGGATGTAAACTCGAGCCTGTCGATTTTGTAATCGGGTCACATGACCCCGCCATTCGACCTGGAACCAATTTCCCATCAGAGTTCGAGGCGAGGGTTTTGTTTCGCTTGATTGGCAGGTAACGGTTCCTGACGTGAGAAGACTGCATCACTTGGTCCAGAATTCATTTCTGCAATGAGCTACCTTCTGTGTCTGGTTCCGCGAATTGTGCAAAACACTTCAGAGAGAGATGTTTACATTGATAGTTATACTAAGCAACATGGCAGGTTCACTTCTATCAGAAGACAAGCCTCCATGAGACATATTCTTAAATCCAGCTTTACACGACTTGACATCAAAGAGTTGGTCAAGAAATAGATATTGTCTTATTTAATTCCAAAGAACTACTACTACTAATAATAAAAATAGAATATCTGTGGCGCATTTCCCTACCAATAACAGGTAAACAATCAGCTTCATAACATCTCTCTTTTTTCTCTTTCTATCACACACGTGCACACAGAAAGGCGCCTTCACAAAAGAAATACATCCACAAATAGTGAAAGGTATGGAGAGAGAGCGAAGAAGGCTACCAGCGAATAAATAAGATGAAATCTTATGCTTTGATCACGAGCTGTTGACTGAGAGTGAGAAAAAAGGAAAGGGAGAAACCTGCAAAATCTTTAGGAGTCAAAAATTGTAACCAGCAAACGTTTAACGAATATAATTTTTTTTTCAAGGCTTATGGCTTTTAACTCCTTCCGAATCCAAGAAACATATTTTTCACTTCGTATTTCAGTTAGCTGATTTTTAAGATAATCGTGTCCTCTTGACACAATAATTAAAGCAAAAAATTATTACGATGAAAGCGCATGCGCAATTTTCTATCATGGATTCCATCCGTGGAAGACTAAACGACATTGTCGTGCCGACAGCTGTGAGCTGGAAATAGACAGAGAAAGCTTGCACGTGACTTCCGCCCGGGTATAATGTTGGATGTGCGGGATTACTTCGCCTCCCAGCAATCGAATCCTCAGTTATGAACCGGAAGTGAGCAGGGCCGACAACTGGCCGCCACCATGTGACCTCTGGAGACCCCTTCTGTCGGAGTCACCTCCCCTTCTTTTATATAGCTGCCCTCGTGTACTTTAACCTCTTTCCTCGACTTGCTCTGTCCAGACAGGAGCAGGCCATGGGTTGCAACTGCTGCCAGAGTCTTGTACTCACCATACACAGAATTATGGGAACGTGTGGTAGAGAGCCATCTCGTCGTTGCCAGACCCCTCTCCTCTCCCCCTCCAGTCCTCGCTTGTTTTCTAGAAGGACTGCCAAGCCCGCCAGGAAGATTTAAGGGCTTCACATTCCCTTTTTCGAGACTAAAATACTGTCTGGTCGGCGCTGATTTACTCAAAAATAACTCTTCTGTCTCTTTGTAAAGCCCACGCGTCGCTTCGCTTACCTCCTCCTCCATCGTCTTCTGCTGGGTGGGAAGTTTATTTTGTTGACATGAAAGTGAGATCAGCCAATAAAGCAGAAGCTGTCAGTCTCTGACTAGCATCTCTGGGACCTCTTGGGGTCCACGCTGTCTCTTGTCAGCCTGGCGCTGAGAATTACTTGTAAGGAAGTATTTTGACTGGAAATCATCGAAAATCCACCGATAATTTTCATCCTTAAAAATACTAAAGATTTAATTATCTCTCTGTCACTGACACAAAAACATGTAAACATTTCAGCAAAAAGTGTCTGTGTGTGTGTGCACGTGGTATGTGGTTAGTGCGTTTAACTGTCGGGCGCGCGCACACACACACACACACAGAGGTATATATATACACACATCGTGCTAAAAATGTATAACAGTATATATATATACAAAATATTTATCAGTGCAGCGCTTTTCTTTTTGTCTCAAGCCTGTGGCTGGGTCACTACCCTGCCATCCCAACAGCTGCTGTACAGGAATAGCCGGCCCCTGATTTATCAGGTCAAGACGGCGGAAGGAGAAAGATGGACTACGCTGTCCAACTTCCTTTCTTTGACACGGTGGACCACCTACAGCCTCTACAGAAATATCACACAGTTCAGTTTCCTGTTACATTGCCTACATCGTCTACACGTGTGCGTTCGTGTGTGTGTGTGTGTGTGTATATATATTCATGTGTGTGTGTGTCCTGTATTCGCCTCGTGCTGTCGTCTATCTGTCTTAGCCAGTGTGTCAACATGTTCTTTTGCAAAACTTTGACCTTCTATTTCTGGTAAACCCAATAACATCAGACTTCAAAAACTTCTAGCGAGGGCTAAATAACAACACCGACGGTTTCTTTCCTTACACAAGCAAAGTGAAAATGCGTCAGCAGTGACCTTTAATGACGTCATCTGATTGTAGTTCTTACCACTTTAAGTAAATACAAAAAAATTCTTTTACGACACTGAAAAAATGCTGTTCACGTCCCCCTTATAGTACATCAAACGTTTAACTTCCAGATTCCATATCTTAAGCTGACGATTTGTACATGAAATTATGTACCTTATACTGTTAGTGAGTTGGTTTGTACATTAAATTGTACACCTTGTAGGCAGATTCTTTTTGTGTGTCAGTATTTTAAAAATTAATTTAAAAATGTTAAAATGTATTATGTGTGCCTCTTACATCACTCGACACAAAAATACACATGATGTCACTCCAGTAAAACTGAGCAGACACCAGCTAACTGATTTTTGCTGTACAATCATTTTATTGCAAACTTCAGGACAGCACCTGCAAGCCTGCTGATCGATTGTGTCCCCTTGTTAAAACCGTTTTTCTTTACCTCCCCTGAGGTTGGCACTGGCTAAAACAAACACACAAACACACACACAAATTCAAACACACACACATACACACATACAAACACCCAGAGTGGTGACACTAGGCCCCACATTCAGAGCCACAACTCGTTTACTAAAATATCAAAAAACTCACAACTGACTATTTTTTCTGAAACGCAAATTTCCTGAGTGAATTACATTGAAAAAAAGGGTTAACTGCTGCTAATTGCCCTGCCAAGAATAGC
This sequence comes from Pomacea maculata, assembly GCA_004794325.1. Classification (NCBI taxonomy): domain Eukaryota; kingdom Metazoa; phylum Mollusca; class Gastropoda; order Architaenioglossa; family Ampullariidae; genus Pomacea; species Pomacea maculata. The sequence continues at coordinate 365,954 of SRHC01003612.1, read as the reverse complement.
TTCTTAATGACTAGGCAGGCAAATTCATTCACACCTTCCTGGAAACATGTAAAATGTTTTTTTGCTTCATTAGCTGTGAACTCCTATTTTTATCAAATGTCATCTGACACCCTCATCATTTGAGACCAATTTGCTCCGCATAATTAAAAAGACAGTTGATAATTATCTTAGAGGCAAAACCCACCCAAGTTTCACAGAACTATTTTCATCAGCGACATGGACACTCATCTCATTCGACTTTCTTTTTCTCAATCCTTTATTAATGTGCAAAACTCTGTTCTTTGTAAGAATAATTCAATCTTTCTGGACACGATAACCTCTGTATTTATTCTCTGCACATGTGACAAATAATAGTCTCGCTATTTTGAGAAAACCCAATATCAAGAAACTCGGTTTCTGGCACACCATATTCCTGGCTTAGTATGCTGTAACAGAATTCCTATGCCCAACCTTTACATTGTCCAGAGTTCCAGAACACGATTTGTGGTTTATGACAAAACATGTTTTCACGTGCAGAAAATCCATCCTTCACATCCAGCACAGCACTAAAATTGTTGTAGCTTACACTCAATGTGACAAACGACTGCGAGGTCAAAATCCTTTCTTCCTTCAAATTTGATGAAGGCATTTATTTATTTATTTATAACCTAGTTCAGTGATCATAGGCCACTGAACAGAAAGTGGTTCACTGTGTCTAAACCACTTAAAAGACTGAGCCCTTCTATCTTCTTTAGCATCCTGGTTCCGTGATAAAGTAGGTGACTATTTGTTCACCGGCAAATGTGATTGCCAATCGCTAGTTCTGGATAACCTCAAGCAGTCTTCCTCAATTAATTAATTAGTATGAAATGCTTACCGTAGTCATTTAAAACAGGAGCACATAATGAAAGAAAGGAGCTTATATTTATTCTTGTACCTCTGACGCAAATGTGTAAACATGAAAACAAAGTCGTTACTTCTCGGTTGTTGATACAGTGCTGTCTGTCAGTCAACTGCCGCACTGTTGTCGCACACTTTGGTGGAGTGAGTTTAATTTTCGCGGAATGTGGGCGGTGGCTGGCTATTAATAGAAGCTGACGTCGTGAGGGGAAGCACAAGTCCCCGAGATAAACTCTGTGGACAGACTGCGACAATTTGCCAGCAGTTACGACCAATGGCCAGACCTGGTCTGTCATCATCTCTCGTGAATTACAACTTACCATCAGCCTGCGTCGGTGGCGAAATAGGTCCTGAACCTTCCTCTTGCTTTTGTGTCTCGGCTTCCCTATACTCCGTGTGTTTGTTTGCCTGTCTGTCGAGATTTCCTTATTCTTTCATTTTCTAGGGTCTTATATATTTGTCGGATATACGTGATATTAATTATAAAATGTGAAAATAAACTTCGTATAAGGTCTGGTGTGTGTGTGTGTATCATATACACGCAGACATCGTGCTTATTAGTCTGTTCCTCCATACGTCCATCTGTCTGTCTGTCTGTCTGTCTGTCTGTCTGTCTGTCTGTCTGTCTGTCTGTCTGTCTGTCATATTGGCACATAATGTATTTAACCCTCCCCTCCCCTCTAAACTTTGTAAACACAACAAAGATGCATGTCAAGAAAGACAGCTTTCCACATCAATCGTCCATCCTTCCTGTTAATTCTCCCTCCCACCCAACCTCTCCCTTCCACCCCATCCCCGAACCCCACCCGCTACCCCAGCGAACCGCCCTCGCGAGTTAATCCCCTTGGAGCGTTGAACTCTCCGCGCAGCGGCATCTGTGACAGCATTTCGCTAATATTATTCCCGCGAGAACCTCATTTGCAAATGCATTGTATTATTTCTTTACACGTGTGCTTGCCAACACGTTTTCGGGGTCTATCCAGTTAGCTGCTCGCCCCGTCAAGAGACTCCCACGAGTGAGCTCTCGGAATAAACTCTTTGCCTGATCATTGCTTGGCTGGCACCGGAGGTGAGACCAGCCCCGGGTCCTCATCGCGCATTGCAGGCCAAGCATGCAGACTGAAAATAGAGGTTCGACTAAGCGTTTCCATTCACACTATCTGCTTTCCGATGGAATTTCTCGCCATTGTGTTTGGATACCAGCGTTAATGTGAAGTCAGGTCGGGTGGGTCAGCTCCCATAAATACTTTGTTTTTTTACTGATTTACATTGTCCGCTGTTCTTTGTCCTTGCCCCTGTCAAATTAGACAAAAAAGCATTTGTACATATTCTAATTTTCCCTTTTTAATGCCTTTGTTTTATAGCTTCATTTCTCTTCATTAGACACGGGGCTTGATGTAAAATGAGCGTAACTTATTCTTGTAAAGATTTGTTCTCTAGTATCCAGTATTATTTTCCCTATTGTTCTCTTAGTCTGAGCTGTCTGATTTTTGTTGAGTTGTCTTTTGAATGTTGTCTACATTCATTTACCCGTTGTTTTGGTTTTTTTTTCCCCCTCTCTGTTCCCATATTCTTGTCCGATCCTGTTCCATATCCAGCATGAACCTTTAAAATAAAGTGGTTGACATCAAAAGCAGTGAACCGGGCTGATGAGGATAACAATGAAACCAAGAAACATGTTTTACAGCCGCGATGTATATGATGTAAGCGACAAGATGGATTTATAATGCAGTAGAAAAACAGCAAGAATTCTCATCATGAACTATGTGGTTTAAATATATATAAGGGAAGGGACTCCCATTCGGCATATGTCTTGAAAACAACTTTTGTTTTAAAAATTTGTCCTACAACACAGGGAAAACACAAAAGATCACAAATTCTTCGTGTCCATTAAAGTCCAGCGAAATCTTGCAATGTTGTTATACAAGACACTGCATCATAATGATGATGATGATGACTGAAGCGAAGCACTAGAAGACAGTTGACATCTCACCCAACAGTATATTATGCAGCGATGTGCTGAATAAATAACCAATTATTCTAAGGAAAGATAAAGGAGGAATAAAGATTAAGTTAACTCGGAGTTTGATGAGGAGGACAGAATGTCACATGAAGGAGAACAGCAACCAAACATAACAACTTCTAGAGTCTAGACACAATGTGAAATGTGGGGTATGCAGTTCTGTTGGGCACCTACTGTTTGTTTAGAAGAAATTTGTACCTTCTAAAGGACACTTTACACAAGGTTTTGAAAACAAAAATACTGCTTCACTCTCTCCATCATTGTAGTCAAGGCGACTGTGTGGTTTCCTCCTGCAGCCAAGTTCATGTGTTGGAGTTCCCTCTGTCACCATCTCCAAGGCTGAGGCGACTGTGTGGTTGTCGCTATCCACTGAGGTGTACTTGATGTATGGACGATCAGACTGTGAACTCTGACCCATTACATTCTTTGACAAGTGCCGAATACAGACTGAATTTAATTCGCCTTCAAGTTCGTCCGTTGAAAGGACATCTGCATATATTTCATTCTCTGTGTGTAATTATTATATTTTTCATAAATTCTTGTACCCTATGCACGTACCACAGTAAAGGTGTTTATCTGTAGATGTAGTTTTCCTGTGTGCTTTGTTGGTGGACATGAACCCAAAGTTTGTGTGCAGTTCATGTTTGGTGATCTGTTAATCGCCTAATGCCCAGCAACAATATTTGTCTTTAGACAGAGTGTTGTTTTTGCGAGTGACTCTGGATGTGTTGTAAATCACCACACTGATGATCTGGTGATCTTAACACTTGTTTCGTTTCTTTTATAAGTTCTGTCTTCGGTGATTTTGTTTGTTCTTTAGCTCTTGTTTATTCAATATTTTTTTTTTATTTTGTGCGTACTTTCTTTCTGGAAAGCGATGTAGGCGATGACCAATGCGATACATCACAAAGTGAATCTGGGCAAACTACTCGGCGATCAATACCGTAGGCTCGGCTGCTTATCTCCGGGGGACCATCTGATGCGAATCATTGCGCCCCGGCTGAGACACTCAACCAGATGACCAATGGTCAAAGGGAAATAGCTGCTCTAGAGGAAAACCTGAAGAGAATGTATAGCCCGGAGAAGGATGCGGCGACCGCGGTGTTGGCGAAAAGAAGCTGAGACAGAGCGGGCAATGATGGGTAATGGCCTCCAGCGGCAGCAAGGAACGGGAATCAGGATTTGTGTTCCATCGTCTTCAGAACCGTTAGGGAAAAGGTCAAGGCTGTTCACCGCAAGCCCAAGCTCAAATCAACGAACAAAAGACTGTGTTGGGACAATATGGCCTCATCAGATGTATGGATGATTTACTTGTCTCATCACGACAACCGTTTCTACTCCGTCTTTCTGAGGAGGACTTCCACACAGTGTCTTCGCCAGAACACTTCGAGAAGGACTGTGTTGTCGATTGCCAAGCCAAAGCCAGAACGGATGAAAAAGTCCAGACGTCAAAAGAAGATTTTGACCTTTACCGACATGCAGATAAAAAGTTCGGTGGAGGGAAAAGTGTGAGAGCTTTAGGTGTTGATGCCTGTGGTGAAATATGCAAACGAGGTCTTTCGATTAATCAATGAAGACGTCACATGTGGGCCATGGCCTTCTGGCCTAGAGTGTGTCTGGTCTTGCCAAGACAGCTTCTGTTGTCCGCAAGTGAGACTTGTCAATTTTCAGCGATCTGTAACATGTCGTTGACTGTCTAATCCCTCAATCTCCCAGGTCATTCACACAAACGTCATCTTCTGCCCCTCTCCCCACCACCACCACCACCACCACCACCACCGATCTATTCCTTTACCCGCACACAGATATTATTATTCAAGGTTTATTTATAGTGAGTCAGACCACCATGGCTTTCTTTCACTAACTTAGAAGAGTAAGGATCATCATCATCATCATCACCACCACCACCACCACCACCACCACCACCACCACCACCACCATGAGGGGCGCACGTGCATAGTGTCCTTTGTGCGGCTGCATGTTTGACATGCCTCGTTAAGATGACCTTTAGGGTGACAGGACCTGCGAGGACGTCTAGTCAGGTGTAGGAGGCAGCTACCTCGGAATTCCTTTCTGAGACTGTCTCTAGATGCTGCAAAACAATTGTCTCGCGTTTCCTCTCATCATATATACTGTTCCATTTACCACAACATGGACCTTACACAAAACATGTTCATAGCAAAGCCAGGTCAGAAACACTGCCAAGCCACTCACGCAAGACGATGATGATCGTGTAAATAACTCATCCGAAACATCTGTCTGGCTAAATCATGTGATTAGTTTTACATTCTAGGCATCATGTTCCTGGTAAACAAATATTTGTGCACCGCATTGACCTTAATATTATTTCTCGTCGCATTTTCTTTCGTTTCAGAAAATCTATCCATCATTACATGGCGGGGAGGCAGGAGGCGGTACGGGAAATAACGCGACCAAGTAAGCAGACGTGCCAGCAAGACTCGGGGAAAATGTAGAAATATTGAACTAACGGAAGGGGTCCCACTAAATCGTCTTCGAGAGTCTTTTCTTCTCGTTCCTTCACATCGATCGACGAAACGAGCTCAATCCCTGGCTGATCATTTAGGATCTCCCAGACGCATTGCACTTTGTGGACCTGATTGAGCCACACCAGTCACACGTCATCAGCCATCCTCGCTTCTTTGTTTTCATCTTTTCCCCTTCTTGGGTCAGTCGGGAGTCCAGTTCCATGCTTTCCCTTCACTATTTCCTGTACCTGCTGGTGCAGCTTCTTCTCTTTGTCACCAATGATTTGAGTCTGGATGAAAATGTTATTTTCAGGGAATAGAAAATATTCACTGCGTTCCCTTAACTCGCGTCTCAGCCGTTACAGAAGGTTTCAGTAACCTGCTGATGAGTAATCAGAAGGACTTTCACCAGTAAATCGTACACATCACGAAAGATGTCTTATGGAGGAAACTTGGGAAGAGTGGTTAAGGTCTGAAAGACATATCTGCCATTGTAGGCTCAAACTTGCAAATGCGGTTGACAGAAGTCGTTAAATGCCTCCATGGGCTGCATTTTAGACGGATTCAGTTCGTCCCTCCACCAGAATTTAAAGAACAAATAAAATGAATAAGTGCATACCGTTACTTTTCAAGCTGAGCTGATTAACTAAACTTTGGTAGGTGTTGATTGATTGACTTATACAACAAAGGTAAGGGTATGAACTAGTTCTTTGGTTTGTTTTAACGACGGTTGTAGATGAAGTAGGGATAGTAGCTGATAGAAAAGATAGAGACAATGTTTAAGAAAATTGTTATTTTGTAATATAACTAATGAATAAATGAAAGAAGAAACATGACGAGTTACAGCGAATTTGTTTTCTCTGTAGTAACACTGATAACTAATACTCATTTCCCTTGCAAGGGATCTTACGCATAAAGCTCTATAACATATTTCTCTCTTTAAAGATATATCAGACCCAACACGCTCAAATAAGTTTTGTTATTGTAGCTCTTCCTCTAGAGACCAAAGTCTTAATTTTTGTGAGCAGGGCTGCACGGGGTTCAAACAGATAGACCAGACAAATAAATCTGCAGTTACTTTCCGCAACAGTATTACTGCTAATTTATGGGAGGCGCGTAAAATAAGAACACGCCAAAAAATCGAAAGTATTTATTTTCTCTGTTCTGAGAAGACCTACAGAAGCCTATTTTACCTTCTAGAAAGAAGGTCATGGCTATGGCGGGATTCGATGACCCCAAGCTACGTATGCAGCTGAACTGTTTACTCTCCGCCATGGAACTAAGAGGGGCTTCGCAAAGTTCTTTATTGTTGAAGACATCGTTCAGCTTGAAGATACGATAACACTCCAGCTTTGTTCCACTACCATGTAAGGAGTTTTGTGGTGTAAAAGAAAATCATCACGCATATTTTCCTGATTATCTTGAGAATCCTTTCTGGTTTCTATGGAGTATTTCTTCCGCTAGCTGTTACTTGCTCCTTGAAGAATGGCTTATTTAAAAATCTGAAATGAGACATTGTCAGTATTGCTTATCCCGTGTGTATTTATTCTGTCACGTGAAAGAATATTTATGAGGCAGCTGGGAGACGCACGTGAAAAAGGCGAGTCATCAGGGATCTGAAGCTAATACTTGCTCAGGTCAGGTTGCCTGGTGTGTCAACCTCTGACTAGGAAAGTGGCTTAGAAATTCTAACTCCACGGCTAAATCTTATTATTTGCCTTTGTCTGGCACAACATTCTTATGTAAAATCAATCTTATATGTTATAAGGCTGCATATATTTTGAATAATGCAATCCTTGTAAATTTTGTGACAGTTTTTTGAGTTCTAGGAATATGTTTGTAGGGGAGATAATCTGGAAGAGATAAAGTATAAATAATTTGTTGAAAGTGTTCGTTTTCTCATCATAAAAATACAGACTGTAAATATTTTCACATCAATACTTTGGGTCACATATGAGAAAGGAAATAAAATAATGAGTATACGATAAATGACTACTGATATATTTAATATGATACAGCTAAATATAATTTCTAGTAGTTCATCCATTGAGAAAACCTTTTGCGTCCTTCAGGTTCTTTTTCAAAGACTGATGAGAGTACCAATGGTGACTCACAGGTTTAGCATCAGAGACCGTTGGAAGAACCGTTCATCAGCACATGACAATCGCTAACGCACTCGGCTTTATGTTCATAAAATGCAAACAGCCTTTTGTTTCAAACCACCTTTTCGCAAGTTTAAATAAACTTTGGAATAATAAAATAACAATATTTTTAATATTACCTGGATTTTACAGGGTTTAAACTTGTATTGCATATTTGATATTTCAGCGCTATATCTCAAAGACAGTAGTAATGAAGGGGAGCTAAATCTTTCTTGCCCCTTACTGGTCTTTATTTTTAGAGTTCTGTCCCTGTTTGCGAGTGGTCCTATTTCCTCTCTACCTCCTCTCAATCTTCCCTCTGACCTCCCCACCCCCAAGCCCCCACACACATCTTTATTTCCTTCATCTAGCCATTACATTCCATTCCACCGTTCCATTAGCAAGGAACCAGTTGGCAGTCGATAGAAAAGCCGAAGCTTAATGGATTCCCAGGCATGACTTTGCGAACTATCATCGAGTTTGGAAGTTGCTGAAGTACTTGAAAAGTCAGCAGACTGTCTGAGACTGGTCGAAGACTGCCGCTGGACAGAACCGGGTCTTGTTGTCATGGCTAAAGAGTGCACTGTTCTCTGACGAACAAAACACACCATTACCAGCCATCAAGCCTTTAAGGCTCACCACCTTCCTCCATTATCCATGAACAGTAAATGTCCTTGCCTAGAAACGACAAAAGTAGCATACGTCAATATGTTATCGTTTTTAACCGCAAATTAACAATGAGGAGGAGAATTTCTGGAAATTGCTTTGTCACAACAAAGGTCTGGTCCTTTTTCGACCAATATTAAATCTAGTGTAAATATAAATAATATTAAATCAAACAGCATGAAGCATCATAAACATTAACCAGCTGAGTAAAACATGCCAGTTGGCTCAGATTTGTTGAAAAAAAAAACGTTATATCACAAGATATTGTCGAAGATTTTCCAATTTGAAGATTTCAGAGATGTCATCTTCCCTTTGAGACAAGTAGTCTGCTGTTCTTGAATGTTAAACTATAATGTCTTAAAGGTCTTCCCTATGATATCTTCAACATCTTTCCTATCGTCAAAATTTCTGATATTCTTGTTACTCTAATTCTTGTCTAAAATCGTTCAAATTGCAAAATTTAAAAATAAATCGTTTAGAAACGCGAATTCATTTAACTTGCAAGAACTAATTCTTTTTTTAAATAATTTCTAACTGTAATAAAGATGTTGGTCAAGAGATTGTCACCCACTTTCTGACTTGACAACAGTGTCTGTCCTAAAACATTTGAAATTTCTGAGGAGCAGTTAATACGGGTGGCTACCGTTAGTCCTTGCTGCATGCTTTGTCTTGTGGTAACGATGAGCGTTATCTACCCCAACGTTTGCCCAAGTGCAGCTGCTTCCCCTTTTCATTTGCACCCACAAATCTCTTTGCGCAGACAGGCTGTGTTTTAACGGCCATCAACTGTCTAGTTATGCAGTCTCAGTACCATTTGTTCTAGCCTTCTAAAGATCGACTACTCTACAGCACTCGGCTTTGCTTAGATATCCGATCCTCCCCTGTGTTTAAAGCATGGCCCTTCCGCCTGATCTGTTGTCATAACAACTCTCGGGAGGTTTTTACAGCTAAAGATTCTGAGAATCCAACCCGCCCATGGGACAGTAATGGGTTCACATCCTTACTAAAAGAGAAGCAGACCTGTAGCGCCAAATGTGACCAGGTCACGAACTTGTAGAGAAACTTAAGGTCTCGACAATTTTTTCTAGTTTCTTTCTCTTTGATGAGGTCTGATGGATCCGCGCGTTTCTTGTGGTTTTCAGGGGATGAAAAAACACACAAACACTCACGCTGGTGACGACTCCGTGTTTCACCATCCTTGAGAGACCAGTCACACTGACAGTGAAAACAACACGAAATATTAAGCTATAATATTAAATCTCAACTGTTTTGACTTAGCTGTGTCACAGAAACAGCATATATGCGCGATATTTATCTTCTTTACATTACAAACTTCTCATTTCTTTATGGAACTCTCCATTTCACAATTTTTTAAGGATTCGGTACAGATTTTTGCTACTTTTTCCTTTTTATGAATCTGTTTTAAGTAACGTTTGTAATTTTCTGTAATAAACTGCAATTCGCTTATTTAACACTTTATAAAGGGAAGTCTGCGGTGTTTTCCCCAAAATAATGTTTGTAATATATATATGTATACATCGACCAACAGCAAATTTGCTTGACTATTCTGAGAATACTGGAAAGACAAATCGATAAACTCACCAATTATTTTCTATTCAAGCTATATGATCTTAAAACTGTTAAGCAAAGGACAAACAACATTCAAAAATCTTTATTTCAGTGGCATTCAAAGAGTAAGCTGAGGTGTAAAGGTATAAGTACTGAATTTCACTCGACCATGGCGAAAGCATCGGATCCCCACACATTCTGAAATACAGCCTTCTCGCCTTCTTTTATCCGTGTTGTTTCATATTGCTGGCTCAAGTATTAAAAACAGTGAGGAACAAGATGCATTGTTGCATCCCCAGATCGTTTTGCACGGAGACGTTCTAGTAATTTTACGGGCTTACAGGAAAAGCAGACAAAAACAACTAAATGAATAAAAGTGAAAAAAAAAACAAAAACAAACCTACATATTTTAAGGAGTTTTGCTGCAGACGCTTTGTCCAAGTTATCATTATGTTTCTGAGGATGGCTACAAAAGAAAAACTAGCTTTGGTATTTATGCGATATAGATATCCCCACACTCTACCGGACATACCGTACAGGTTCAAACACGAGCATACGAAAAAAACACGTTCGCACACTCTCAAAAACACATGCAATGTTTATCCGATCGCACACAATACTCAAACTATCCTACGCATGGATTGTTTTTGTAATGAGCTACTAATCTGCATCACAACAAAATGAAAAACGCTGGTGATGGACATGATGATAAAGAGACTAACTGCAAAAACCTTGGAAAAAAACAATACTGAACAAGCAGCTATTATAAATACACATGGGCGCCTTGAAACAGCATCTGAGCCGTGACGATGTTTACTCTTCCAGTCAACAGAGAGTTTGTAGAAGTGTCGAGTTCTTTGCTTGGCATTATGACTGCTACTTTACCGGTTTGTGGAAATGTTCTTTTTATCTCGATGCGATCCCGCGACTGTTACACTTTTTAAATACAAGCTGTGGGCCACACGAGAACAAATTTGGCTCGCATCCATTATACTCTGTAATTATTATTATTCTTGAGACTTTAATGAAAGTTCCATCAAAAACATTTGCCTCCCTAAAAGTTTTTGTTTTAAGCTTCCTGGAAAAACACAGGTGTCAACTTGAGATCGTTACAGAAACCTGCAGATTGTGGGAAGTCCGGCTATACCTAGGGTAAAAACACCAAACGGATACAGAAGAGAGATGAGGCACATGCACTGAGATGATGTGGAAAGTAAAGAGATAGTATGTGAGAAATTTACTTTTTGAGTGGAAATCCTTTGGTTTTTTTTCTTTTTTCTCCCTGCTGTCAATCATTTAAATCCTCAAAACCTAAGAAAATCAAAGATATTGATTTCTCAGACGCACAGCAGTCCCAAGAGAGCTTGATCCTGTCTTTTACTGCCAATACAAGAATCATCGCAGTCTGTGCATGTGTGTGCGCGTATGCGTGTGTGCGTGTGTCTACTTGGTCTTGCATTCAATTTCGTGCGAAGATTGCCTGTTGACATTTTGGCGGCTACATCATTGAGTTACGTGAGCTTTGAGGTGTTCATCCTCCGAATTTAGAGCTTATACATTATTTATAGAAATAAATATTCTAGCTAGCTGGTTGATTCTGGTGATTTTACTTTGGCAAAGATTAAAGTCAACTTTCCGATATATTACTAATGCTCTCTGTACTTGACACAACCATCTGGTCCCAAACAGGAATTCACATCTATCATTAATCCTCTCAGATTTTCTTTCCTACGTGGTCTATAAACGGTTATATTAACAAAGCTGATTCCGGTTTCTGGTTGAATTTCATGCGTTTTAAGTGCATGTCACATGAATGACATGCCTGCTCTCAGTAAACAATTTTAAGAATAACAATATTTCAAACTATTTTGTTTCGTCGAGATAAAAATTCTTTGGAATATAAGTGGCGTTGTCATGGACGTATTAGACACAAATCCAATTTGCACTCCATTGCGTCCTCTCAAGCGCAGTCACTGGCAGGTTCCAAATGCTTGAAAATATTTTTGATGTCAAGAGGGAAAAAATGTAATCATCTGCTGAAAAGCGGACGGGACGTATCACATTCATCATCGCTGCTTGTGTCTGGAAAGAGCAAACCATCAGGAGCTTCATGACAACAGCAGCAAACTTTCCATGCCCAGCGAGAAGAAAATGATTAAATGATTTTGACAAACGGTTTGTATTTGTAATGCATGCTTATTCATTTTCAAATGCAAATCATGAAGCCAATTTTTTAAATTACAAAACTAAAAAGGCAGAATTAATATTTGTCTGAAAGAAAAGTTACAATTTGCATGAAAAGGTGGTTTTAATGCTTACGGGTCTGCTACAAGACCACCGCCACCTTCACTGTTACGACCAACAGCAACAACTATGCTTTATTTATCTCACCGGGATGACTGCAATTACTCGCTCTCTATTACGTTTATTGTCTGATGATAAAGTTCCAATAATAAGACCTGAACAAAGAAGGCAAAGAATCCAAAACACACACTTACTAGACCTGGAGCGAAAACGAGGGCTCTTTTTGGATGGTTCGTGAGAGCGACTGCTAGAGCGAAAGTCTTGTGCTCTCGACACAGCTCGACGGATTCTGCTTATGCTTGTACTAGCTTGTAGTCTCATGTACAGTTCTCTGTATGCGCAAATATTTTTTGTCAACATCAGTATTACGAAGTTGATGATTTAATGATAAAAGACATCTGTTTGGCTAAGATGATATCCATTTTTATAAAAACACACACACTTCGCTGAAGACGTCTACAGAATACTTCCTCGAACCCTGATGTCCAGTTAGCTGGTTACTCTGCTCAAAAAAACACTGCCGACGATACTCTCTTTTTTATTTTCCCTAGTCTATCAAACCCTTTCCAGGTCAACTACTCTGTTTCTGTAGTGTGTCTCACCTGGAAAAGAAAGTGCGGTTCTTTCGCTGCAGAATCTCGTAAGCGATTAGCACCACAATGATGAAGAAGAAGCCGGTCAGGATCAAGGCCACAACTGCGCAAATACAACCATAAAAGGACAAATTAAAATGACAATGTGCGTATACTTTTCAGAAGTCAGTACTAAAAATAGTCGCTGGCAGGCAGTCTTAGTAAAACGATATATAGTTTGACACGTAGCTTAGACAATCAGTCAGAACCCATGATATACGAAGGAAAAGTAATGATAAAGAATAGACAGGAAGAAAACAATAAAGGAAGTGAGTGAAGAATAAGAAGGGTTATATAAAATGGAAGCAAAATATTCAATCAATAAACATTATAACATAGTCGTTAATGAAGAACTTCGAGCATCGGGGATTCATAACATTCTCTATGTTACTTTTCTTTATCGTGGGTTATAATTAACTCTTGAGAAATGTCTGCGTTAGGTTAGCTTTACTTCGATTACACTTCTTTACAACTGCATTCTTAAGACACTGCCACGGTAAATAAGGCTAAGCGATAAACTGACTTTAAAAAGAAAATGTTTTGGAAAGGGTCAACAATCACGCAAGATAAATCAACAGCAGTTTATCAACTCACAAGTCCAGTTCGTGTCACAATTGTCAGTTGAGCACCTGACGAAAACACAAGCAAAACAGAACGTGCATCATTAAGCCTTGAATAGTACTGCAAGAACAATTATCTAAAACAGAATTCTGTTTCGTAAACTTCTCTCAAAAAAACGATTTTCGCTAATGGTCAAATATTAACAAATGAAAGTAAGTTGCTCACTACTGTATCTCTCTTAACGCCTATCAGTTTCTCTCTCTTTCTATGTCATTATCCTCTAATTCAGATAGTTAAGGAATTTCGCCGAAGTAAATATTAAACAAGAAAGCAATATTAGGAACTTGTAAAAGCATCCCTTACACTTCACTGTAGTCTTCTGTTGTTGTAGGAACTGAAACAATGCAAAGAATAAATGCTGACGTAGGTCATAATTCCAATGTGACATTTTTTGAAAAAGAAAACGTCTATGAGATTCGTCTAAATGCTATGCACGCCTTCATAAAAATGAATTGCTTATAACAATGTAGTCACACAGTTGATTATTATGCTTGCATGCTTGTGCTCGTACTTGTGCATACATGTGTATGCACATGTATATCTCTGAGCGTGAGCGTGAGTGTGCGTGTGCGATAGAAACAGAATAGTACGCATCACTGACATGAAGGTATTGACGTACTAATACATGAGCGGCCTTTGCGCATGCCCAGCTCGTGGGACACGTCTTCGAAGCCCACTCGACAGACGCAGAAGAAGGAGCCGAGGGTGTTGACACACCAGGCGTTTGGCGAGCAGTCGTGCGTGTCGTTGCTCTTACATTCGTTGAAATCTGCGATAAACTAGCTTGATTATGGCGGGGGTTGAAACTACAGAGCTCTAGTTATTTGACATTACAATGTCGCAAAAAATCTGATTAATAAATAACTCATTCATCGTTCTTAATCCTTTTTCTTAACTAGTCAATTGTGATTGTTCACAAAATGTTTGACTATCATCAATTGCTGGTGTTGATTCTGACGCAAAGATCAGACGATAGCAGTGTTTTAAATATGTAAACAAGTGTCAACTGTGTGTGCGTAAGGACTAAATACAGAGATAAAGTTGTAATGTATAATATTGACATCTGTACCTTCGACGTTCACACTTTGGTTGTACGGTTGAGATAGTTTTAACCGACTTCTTCCGAGTTCACCACCAGACCTTTCAAATATTAAAAAATAGAGGTGTAAGCTTTAGGAAGACAACGCCTAAATAACTCAAATCAAGTTAATAGATGAAACCTTAAATTAAAGAGCAGTAGAAATCAAAATACCAGGTATCCGCAACAAACGTGGAACATTCACAAACATCTTTAGCTGCCTCTGTACTAATGGCTGAGAAACGTACTGCACGAGTGCGTGTATGATGTGTTCCAAGAGATCTTGAAGCGAGAGGGGACTGAAGTACTGAGCAGTTATGTGCAGAAGGGCGACCACCTGAACACCGGGGTAGAGATCAAACATGGCTATGACCTCGCTGTTGACGTGACGCCTTGAAATGGACGAGGTTACCATTAGGGCGTTGATCTTCGCGAAAAAATAAAATAACAGTTATTGTAGCGTATAAACGTTGAGAAGTCAGAATGCCAGAATGCATTTACAATATCACTTCCAAAAAACGCCAACAAAATTCCGACAAAATTAAAAATTCCTTTCCTTTTTTCTAATTATAGCTATATGTTTAATTAGTCTGGGTATAACATTAAGCTTAATTTCATGCTAGACTAAATTTTGTTCTTTTAATTGCTATAAATAAAATAAGACTAAAATAATGCTATAAATTCGCGGAGCTTTGAATGGCTGATAAATTAAGCAGTCCAAATCATAATCTCTATTAAATAATCAACTGATTTTAAAATTTGGGTAAAAATCTGTTTCAAAATATTGACAAATCTTTAATGTACTGGATAGAGTAGGCGCAAAACAAATACAACAAAATGATGCCCTGTATCCTGCTCCTTTTGTTAGAGTACCCTGTTTTACAAGTGCAGAATTCTTCTCACCCCGATAATTGTGACCCGATCAGCAAATGTCTGGAAGCCTGGTAGCTCGGAACTGTTGTATTCTGGGAGATAGTGCAGGGGTATGTAGTCATAACGGCCGGCCTCCATAGTCAAATTAATGATGACCAGGTAGGTCTGGATTGCTGCAAGGAACACAATTACACGTTTCTGCGTAGGACATTTCATATGTATCTTTGTACATAGATGTATATGTATGTATACACTTACAGACTATATGTGTGTATATATATATATAACACAAAAAAGCTCTCTCCAGGCACACATGATCATATGTACGTGAATTTATACAGACGGATGGGAATTACACACACACACGCATATATATTGATATATCCATTGTTTTATTCATTACAATTCTTCCAAGTGAATGTGTATATGATAACTGAAACACAACAATAGGAATACACACCATGACACATGAGTTGCCCAAATCTTTGTTTCTGACCCATCGCACATCTACAGCTGCCGACTGCCTCTCCTAGTTTTACGTCACAATACTGGCCAGAGGTGACGCCACAGAGCCTTCTCTCGTTTTCTTTCGTACATCTTATTCTCGATGGACGATGAGGTATAATAAATGGAGGAATAATAGGTCCTTTGGAAAATAATTATGCAAAACAAGCAATACTAAAATGTGTGGTTATTTCAGGTAGCTTGACACAAACTTTCAAGAATGTCCGTGGTTATGATAAGAAAATTGTCAAATGTTATATTACACAGTTTTAGTAATATTTATTTGTTAGGACAGTTAATCATTGTTCATAATTGTGAACGTCATTAAGTAATACTTGTTTCGTGCAAGTCATTACATAAAAATTGACAGCGCTTCCATCCCCTTCTCCTCCTCGAAAACATTCCAATAAGCGTGGAAAAACTATACGTGTTCATAAAAAGAGATGTACTGTGGTTATTATTTGTGAAAAGCTTTGTTGCAAAGAATAAAACAGCCTCTAGACTCACTTTCAATACAGACATTTTCACTCTGAGGTTCGAATCCGTACACGCATGCGCAAGAATTGTTCTGCAAGCACTCCGTCTGGAGCATCGATGAATTGCAATGGTGTGACGTCAGACATGGTTCTCCAAGGCGTAGCGGGTCTACAACAGCAAAACGAAATTATGGCGGCTCTCCGGACATTTTCCGATTTGAAATAAATAAACGTTTTAATCGTCAACAGGGTGGGACGGGCATCCCATTACTAGAGATTTCCTGTATGGTCGTAAAATTTTCCGCCGCTCTAGACTACGAAAACAATTCTAATGGCCTTTGAAAACTGGCAATGAAACTAGAGCCCATGCAGTTAAACTCCATAGTCATAAATCATCTGCTTTAGCAATGTTTTGTCATCGTCAATGACAAATATGACAAATGCAGATAATATGACAAAGGGAAAAAAGTAGTTGCCGAAAGGCGTTATTCTGTCATAAAGATTTTATCAAAAAATTGCACCCATTCAAATGAGCTTTAAAAGTGAACTTGAAGAGATACCCACATGGTTGACAAGTGGTATTGTCCAAGGGAAAAAACTGCGGCTGGCAGTCACAAACGTGACTTTCTGTGCACGTGCTGTTGGCTAGTTTACGGCAGTGATCTCCCATCTCGCATCGACCACCTAAGTAGGATGGGACTGCAGACAGTCAAAAACACGAATTTTGTTAAGCACAGTTACTAACAACTGGTTGCGTTTCTGAACTTTACATACAGCGGCTTTTTTTCTTATCGTTAATTGTAAGCATAGCACTTACACGGCTGGCATGTAGTCCTGTTTCTTGTGACGTAATAACCTTCCGGACATCTGCACGTTCCGTCCGCCGCGCAGAAGCTGACGGGATGCACGTTGGCGGAACACTGAGTCTGAAAGTGACAGCGTTCACCCAGAAGACGTGGACCTGCAACCAACAGTCTCGAGACACATGCACCGCTTGGCCCACACTCAGTCGTCCCTACAGACAACTCAGCGAGGAGCCAGAATGTCTCTGTGCATGATGGGAAGCTAGGGAAAAGTACTAAAGACCATTATCAATCTCTAACCTGCTTTCAAGGAGAACCATCAAACGTCAGAGACATGACCGTTTGCTTTCACAACATAAGCGGAAATAAACCAGGCTTTAACCATGAACATCTGTGAACAGTATTGAACAATTATTTAGTAGACATCATCTGGACTTAAAAGCCGTACACAGCAAAGCCAAGTGAGTAACTGGACATGCGTGATTATGAAAGGCAGAAATTACACATTTCAGTCAGCAACTGAGTCCTTGTTCCCACAAAGACAAGCTCGTTCGGTCACGAGGACTTTTCCGGTTATCTTAAGATCATTAAATATTACAACACTGTTCACAAAGATGCACAGTTACCTCATGGTTCACGAAATAAAAATGGTTAACAATAAACCAGATGCTTTTGCTCCACAACTTTCTTCATCCCAGCCTGCTACAACCTGTGAAAAAGCCCTGCATGAAATGGCAGATATTTTTGTTAGTCTAATTCAGCTCTCCTCTTGTTTCCTAGGATCAACGTCTTGCGGGCCACAGCTGTAATGAAAGCGAAAAGTGAACATTTTGCTTGTTGCAACTAGTTCCGCTGGTTGGACAGCGGGATAAGTCAGGAGAATAATGTCAAGTGAATACTCACGCTTGACACACGTTGTGTTTTTGTTTATGACATCATAACCAGTCTCACATACGCAGCTTTGGTCATGACACACGGCATGTGAAATGGCATCGTAACAGTCCGAGTCCGTCCAGCAGAGCTCTCCAATAACGCCTGTGAAAAAAAAAATAAAGAAATAAAGAAAAAAATAATAAATAAAATGTCCATCCACCTAACGAAAATAATGGCGAAGCAGATTGAATCCCAACGAAGTGTCTTCAGATTTTATAATCGGGACATTTACAAATCCTAGAATATAGGCTAACTCTTGGCTAGAATTTTTGTTTGAAGCTTACAACACATTACAATACATACAACTGTTACATTCGCGTGACGACAGATGTGAATTGCTTTCATCTGACATAAAATCAAAACCAAATGCATGATATTCTTAAGACAAAGCTATCGATCCTTCAATCCTTACAATGAGTTTAGGGAATCAACTTTTATCCATGATGAGACACTCACGCTTGATACATTCCGTTCCTGTCAAATTTCCACGAAAGCCCGACAGGCATTGGCATTCTTCCTCATTACAAATGCTGAAGGGGACGGCTAGCTCACATTCCTCATCCACGGTGCACATGTCAGCAAGACGACGTAAGACGCATCCCATCCCATCATCAGTCGGGCGATGTCCGCCATGACAGACACATCTGCACACAGGCCATGATAAGAGTGCATTGGCATGTTATTTTTTAATAAACTGTGGAACTTAACAGACAGTATTACAACACCGTACATAAAAGCATAGTTAAAGTTTAAAAAATAACACGTTAAACATAAATAAAAATAAACAAGACATTTCATTTATTTCTCACAAACAAAACTCTCTCTCTCTTTCTAACTTTTTGGGTATGAGTTTCTCTTTTGGTTATGAAAAGAGGAAGAAAAGAAAAAATCCCTCAAAAAGAAAAGATATGTGGCTACACAAGTTCAACAAAACTTTTTTATAAGATTACCATAGTTGGTTCAAGGTTCCAATGGTATATGCACCTGTATATCCTTCTTGATGTACATCTTTCGATGTAGAAGGAATACTAAACCTATACATTCAGAGAAAAGTAGCGCTCACTGGAGCTTTCGACATGTAGCCAATGCTTTTTCATGGAAAGTACCATAGCTGTTATTAAAAAAGATAAGTGTAGTGATAGTGGTGAATGTGACAGTTTACGCTATTGTTATCCATCATAGCCTTATGTTCATAGCGACATTCTCACTGCATGGAAAAATGAAGTTTACATACGCATGCCTCTTTTTAATACATCTATGACCGATGTTAAGATAAAAGTAGCTGTTGTAGACCAGTCTGGCTCGTAATGGTGCTTATAAAACCGCAATGATTTTCTGATCCGATGATGTTACATTGTACTTGATATTGCAAACAGCAACATTTATTCAACTTTTAAGCTGAAGAATAGTAGAGGTTCAAAAGAGAGATACTAGCTGATGTGGGTATTCTCTAAAATTCAGTTTGCCCACCTGCCCTGCAGGCAAATGCTGTTGTTAAATGCAGCAATGCAGTCTACAGCTGTGGTGCAAGTGCTGTTCACCCTCCGCCTGGAACATGCCGTCAAGTCACTGTTCGCTTCATGCCCGGCAATGCACGTGCAGACTTTCTCCTGACACGTGCTGTTGGCGATGGCGGCGCTGCAGTCACGCGGCAGTAGGCACGTGGGGTCGCCCACCTTCCTGCGGTTACAGCTGGCAAGGTCGTGGGCCGGGTGGTACCCTACCGTGCACACGCATCTGCCCTCCTCGCATTCGCTGTTGGCTATCGCCATGCTGCAGTCGAGCAGGCTGCTACACGTGTTGTCTCCTATCTTGCGTAGCGTACAGCTACGGTTCTGGTTTTCCACTTGGTATCCTTGTTTGCATGCACATTGGTTCTGGTAACATGTGCTGTTTGTTACAGCATCTGCGCAGTCGGCCTCCAGGGTACAGGCATCGCTGATTATTCCTTAAGAGAGTTAAAATAAAGCCCATTGTCAAAAACTCACAGGTGACCATAGGAACATAGACATTGCCAACATTATTTTTAAATCACATTATATGTCTATTTGTGCATTTTTGTTTGTTTGTTTCTTTTTTATTTAGCTCCCCGCCGTTATTGATATATTGAAATTAGAATATCAAATGTGTCGTTGCAACCAGCTTATCTAAAGTAGCAGATTCTTTATGGAATAATATTCTGACCTCTTAAAAGACATACAGACTAGATGGAGAGAGAAGTGAATGAAAAAAAAATGCAGAAATGCTTTCTTTCCGTTGTTTAAATTAAATTATTACGCTGAAGCATCGTGAACCTTTATGTTTTAATTAGGTAACATATAAATGCCTTTGTGTGGAGCAGTAGACGAAATTATGCCATTATATTACTTAAAGACAGGAATTAAAACATAATGCTTTTATCGAATCAGGAACATCATAAGTACATTCAATCCAGCCTTGAAAGTTAAGGCGATTAGACCTAATGGAAAATGGCAAGATCACACGTCAACAACTTATTCACTGTTCTGAGAAGCGATTGAAGACGTTATAGAGTAATGTATGAAAAAGGAAACAACAGAAGGAAAAAGAAAGAAAAACAGATAAAAAAATACAAAAGGGCCCCTGATAGCTGCATCAACTTACTGCGAAGACATGCTAAACCATTGTCTTCAGGCTTGTAGCCTGACACGCAGTTGCATGTATCGTTCATGCACGCACTCATGGCAACGCTTTCCTGGCACTGAGTGTCCACGGAGCACTTGCTGCCCATGCGCCTGCGTTCGCAAGTGCTGTTGTTCGGCGAGTAGTAAGCTGAGGTGCACTGGCAACTTCCGTTCACGCATGCGCTATCGGCGATGGCAGTGCGACAGTCTAGGTCGAGATGGCACTCGTCGTGTAGGCGTCTTAGTGTGCACTCGTCCCGGTCGTCGTTGGTCTTGTAACCGGGCAGACACTGACAGACTTCGACGGAACAGTAGCTGTTGGCCAAAGTCGCGTTGCAGTCGTCGGAGTTACTGCACGTTGTCTCTCCGATCCTAACCTTGCTGCACGTCGTTCCGCCCATCTCCGCGCGATGTCCAGCCTTGCACGCGCACGCTCCGTCAGCGCACCGACTGTCGTTCACCGCCGCCTGGCAGTCGACGTCAGCTACGCACGCGCTTCCAACGTGACGTAAGTTGCACGTGCGGTTGTCTATCAGATCAGCTTCGTAGCCGGTCTGACAAGAACAGAGTTTGTCGAGGCAGTAGCTGTGGTTGAAGGCCTCGTTGCAGTCTTCGTGGTGGAAGCAAGGTGACATCAGCGCTCTCCGCCTGCAGACATGAATGTTTTCGACGGCATGCACCATCTCGTAGCCTCTCAAACACGTGCATTTATTGTCGGTGCAGGTCGCAAACCCGACGGCAGAGCACTCGTCGTGGCTGCTGCAAGATTCTCCAATCTCTCGCACCCTGCACGTCAAGGTGTCAGTACGTGATACGTGGTAACCAGGAAAGCACCTACATGTGCCGTTTGAGCAGCCGCCGTGTCCCAGAGCCTTGCAATCTTCGTCCTTATCGCAGCTATCTCCTTCCTGAAGAGGTCGGCAGTGAGCCTGCGCTGGGAGACGCGTGACGTCACGTGTCCTTGGTGAAGTGGTGCTGATCTTCTTAGGCTTATCTGTCCCGACAGCACTGTCAGCTTCATCCGCTGAGTCCGACAAGCGGTATCCCACCGGGCATGCACAGCGCGAGGCCGTGCACGCGCTGCCGTTGATGGCGGCGTTGCAGTCGTCGTGGGTGTCGCAGCGGTCTCCCAATCGACGCTTGACGCATCTAGAACCACCTTCCCGACTGACATGTCCTGTTGTGCACGCGCACCTCTCGTTCACGCATGCACTGTACGGGACGGACAAGTTACAGTCCGAGTCCTGCGAGCAGGAACTGTACCCGACCCTCCTAGGGCGGCATGCAGTGAGGTTGGCCGCCAACTCACGCCCGGGGTCGCAAATGCAGAGGCTGCCCATGCAACTGCTGGCAGCCACGGCGTCGTAACAGTCGGCGTGCACGCGGCAAGAGTCACCCACGCGGCGGGGGTGACATGATGTCACACCGTCGGGCGCATGGAAACCAGAGTCACACGTGCAGAGGCGGTTGTGGCAGTGGGACCGCGGAATGACGGCGCTGCAGTCTTTGTGGGTTTGACAGGGGTCTCCCAGTACCCTAGGAGCACAAGCAGTGCCTCGCGCTTCAGGTCTGTAGCCCTCTCGGCACGCGCACTTCTTTTCCCTTGTCGTGCAGGTGGCATGGGGCACAGCGTCAGCGCAATCAGCGGAAGTGACGCAGTAATCGCCGATGCGACGCATGATGCACTGGCCCGTGGAGTCAATATAAGAACCAGGCAGGCACCTGCAGGTACCGTTACGGCAAGAGCTGTTGCTAATGACGACGGCACAGTCTTTGGGACGCTGGCAGCTGTCGCCAATCTGCCTCTGCACGCACTGCAGCAGGTCCTGGACGAAGTAGAAGCCCAATCGACATCGACACACACCCTTGTGACATTCTGTCCCAGATACACCTGCGCTGCATTCCTTGTCTTTGTTACAAGCGAAGCCTGGAGTACCTGAGTCAAAAAAGAAAATATACTGAAGGAAGAACTGTCAAGGTAATAAATGTCTGTTCGTTTGTTAATGTTCAGAAGACGCAAAGAGTAAAATGCACCCAACGTGGTTTCAATCAACTTTTCAATAGGAAGGATACATTACAGAGCCACACTTTATGTTACTTTGGAATTACGTTTGGTGACTTTATATCCCCATTTATATTTACTTCATCAAGACCAGTGACTATATACTATCAGACCTCTATCAGAGATCATTGAAGTCTGTGAGATACGACGAAACAGCTTTTACTTGCAACGGAGGACATTTTTACTTCAAGTGGACTCGTTGGATATACGGCGAAGGGCTGCGGACATAAACCCCTTTACTTGTTTGTGGGAGCACGCTCAAAAGATTCTATCATTTGCCATAACTTTAGTGGCTCTGTGTTTTTACTACCAGGACTCGCTTTTTAATGACCAGCCTCTCGTCATCCTTTTTACGGCTCATCTGTCGAGTCTTTGTGATCTCTCGCAAGATGTTTGGTTCCAGAAGTGGGTGTAAACTAGCAAGCATCCACACCAACACACGTGTAAGAATACTTTAACGCCAGAATAGAATGTGTATGGGTGGATGTGAATATGAATATCCATGCGTATAAATCAGCAGAGAGGATAGAACGAAAGGAAAAATTAATCTTTCAAAAACTAGCAGCTAACGTTTTAAAGAAAATCAAAAAAGTATTTTAACATCCCTTAAAGTTTTTTAATCCACATTTTAAAAGGCAATTTCTTGTTCGGAGATGAGCGTGACTCACGGGGGAGACAATCCTTGCTGTCCTCTGTAGAATAGAAACCCACTCGGCAGATGCAGCTTCTGTTGAAGCAGTTGCTATTGGAAATGGCAGCCGTGCAGTCTAGGTCGTGCAAACAGTTGCTGCCCACAGTGCCTGTTTGGAAGAGATATCACTACAAAGATATAATGCTGAAGAGAAGACTATCTGTGATCTGAGGCAGATAAAGACTGAACGAATCGCGTTGCACAAATGTGGCATCTGTGATAAAAAGGCTGCGCACACCGAAGTACCTCTCTCCTCAGAGCAGATCGGGTCACGTGATATCTGAAACTTATTAGTTTTGTAAACCAACCGGTGTTTGTACGTGTTTGGTTCTCCCGCGTTAAATCACGTAGAAAAATATAATAAATGTCTGATTGTGTGTGAGTGCGTGCTTTGGAGGGTGTGTGTGTGTGACGAAGCAAACAAACTCCGGTTAACGATGAGACCTATTTGAATGTTGTTCATAATAATAATCATTATCATCATCAATCATCAATCATCAATCATCATCATCCAATCATCATCCTCATCATAAGAAGAACAATAAGAACAAGAATAACAGCAAGAATAAAAACAAAAAGAAGAAGCAAAAAAGTCTGACGCTCATTTGCCCCAGACGAAGGAGTTCATTACACCTACACCTCCTTCCCATACACATAATTCTTTACACCCAAAAGCTAGGAACCTCTGTCCAACCGTCCAAAGCAGTCCATTTTCACATCAAGAGTAATTGACAAAAGTTTCACTGATGGGGCTTGTCAACAAATTTGAAAAGATGTTTTTTCGTATTTCAATGGTGGGAAAAAAAAATTCCTTTATACTTTTCTAAGTATTACTCACGCTTAGCACAGGCCGTGCCATTATCGACGGATTCATAGCCTGTCTGACACATGCATGCTGCGTCCTGGCAAACACTAGAGGTCACTGCGGCAGCGCAGTCTGGGGTTGTCTTGCAGAAGTCGCCAACCTTTCCTGAAAACAAAAATAACGTAACGACACTTAAGACTTACGAAGTCAAAAGAATAAAATATTTTCGTTATTAAAACAGATCAGTATCACATACCCATAAAATCAAAAGTTAAGGAACAAGACAGTAAGATAGTTAAGCCAGTATTATTTTAATCACTTTTAATGTTTCTAGCATGCAAAGGGTCAGGTTTATTCCAAATATGTCACGTCCACCTGTGATTAAAAAAAAATACCAAAATCACTCATTTATTAACATGATTTAATACATTTGTCTTGTGGAACTGAGCATGCTGCCTGAAAACGAAAATTGTCATATTAGTTGTTGAGAAAATGCTGTAAGTGAAAGAAACAGCATGCTTCCATAAATTAGTTAAGTATTTCAACTGTTAAGTTTGTGAAAGCAAACGATTTTAGATATTATTTTTAAAAGCAACTCGAATAGTGTAAGTAAGACATTTTTAGGAAAACTGATACGGAATTATTAAAAATGAAAAAGTATTAATGTCATGATCTTAGCAAGGTTAAGGGAATAAAAGCCAGTTAGGATGTCTTTGCTAAAGTAAGGAGCATGAAAACAGTCATTTGCAAGCGTCCTCACTGGAGATAACATTCAATAACATTGCTGTGGAGATGACAAATGGAAGACAATTTAGTTTAAAAATTAATATAAATGTTTCACAAAGTCAAACAGTTTAGTAACTTTTCCTTCAGTAACAAGGCTGAGAATGCTTCTCATGTCAACCTGTGAGTACCTATGCGAAGCTTTCACTCTGGGATCATCCGGGTAGTGTCGAGTTAGGTGTAAGGTTATGGGCGGAAAGGCTACAGGCTTGCTGCCAGGCTGGCCCAAGAGAGCAGTACTCACTATTCTGGCAGCCTGACTCCAGGTCAAGGGTCATGGCACCAATAGGACACGAACACACAAATGACACTGGGTGGCAGATGGCGCTTGGCGAGGCCAGTAAACAATCAATGTCCGAAGAACATTCATCCCCCAGTTTACCTGCGAGATGAAGAAAACGATTGTCACATCTACTCTTTGTATATACGTGTGTGTATTTTCGTATGGATGACTTATATTACCAGCGCTTCTAATGCACTTACAGACTGACAATAAAATCACAAAGAAGAATTAAATAAACGTTATAGTAACAAATCATATGAATGTGAGGACTCAAAATGAAGGGGAAACAGCTAGAGTATTTATGATGTCTCCGATTATACATTATAGATTATACATCTCTAAAAACAAGTTATGTCCTTTACCTTTATTATGGTTGAAACTGCTAGAAAGTTAGTATAGTTTGCAAACTGCATTTCAATTGGATTTAACTACCGTGGGTAAATCATGTTATTTGTAGAGGACCACATGAAGTCAAGCATTTCTTAGTTGGTGTTCTACGCCCACCAAGCAAGGCTTTATCAGGGCTAAGCAGCCTGCACTGTAAGCAGGTGCTACGTGCAAGAGATTTGAATTCAATGTACCCTATCTTAGCTGTATTGGGGACGAACGTTTCAACACATATGTAACCGGACTTCCAAGACTTCCCAATGTCAAATACACTGTTTCTCTACAGATATAGTCTTTTAGCAAGTTGGTAAACAAATCACACAACAGAGGCTTACAGTTGATCTACAGCACTGTGTACAATCTAAGCCGCTGGTTTGTTTAACAGCAGGGCCTTAACTACGGTTTTATAAACGTTCGCTGTAAATGGCCTGCGAATTCGCGTCAGAGCCGATTTATTGATAACAGTTTTATTAGATAAGCAACATAAAGACAGCGTTTAACCCGGAATAAACTCACGAATAGAATGTTTGCGTTTAGTAACAGGAAGCTTTTTGTCTTAGAAAAAAAAGACCTAGCAACAATATTCCGTCATTTGCGCCGTTCTTGTAAATACATAACAGACGTCGCATACAAACTGACACCAGAAGGTTCGTGTTTGCGTTGCTACCTGAGGTCTTCTAAATACCTGGCGGGATATGTTTCGATCTCTCACGCGAGTAGAATGTGTCTGGGAGATTTTAGGGGTGGGTGAGTGGAAGCTATATCTCACGATTCTCCTTCGTTACCTGAAGGTGATTTGCAAGGCGTAATTTGTAAACAGATTTTTTGCGCTACCGGCTTCTCTCCCCTTTTTGGCTCTTCCTTTTATACGTCCTTTCTGGCCTAATCGTCGGTGGAGTTAAGGAAACCCACGAGCTAAGCCACAGCACGTGCAAATGTAGATAATGAGCATATTTACGACTTCAGGCGTAAGTGGGCTCCACCCGGTATCACCTTGCTCCCGCAGGTTCCTCACTGAGAGGACTTTTGTCTGCCCGTAAGCAGTATAAATGAAAAACACGATTGTCCATTATAAGAAACTGTTGGCCAATTACGACATGATCTGGCAGTATGTATGCTTCTGTTCAAGCATGAATACTGCAAATTTCGTTTAAGAAGAAGATTCACCATAGAAAGTACATGGATAAAGAAGTCAAATAGTTGTTTTAAGATAAAAATAGAAACCTATCTTTTTTCCTATAATATTAGCGATCCACACGTACAGTGTTAAAAGTGCCCGTACGCACACTTGAGTAACAAAACATACAAAGATGTTGATGTAATCCATAGAGTTTATCTTTTCGGACAAGCAAACTACTTTCAACGTGTCAGAAAACTGTCATAGAATTTTTCTGAGAGGCATTAAAAATTGATTTATGCTTACTGCTCATATTTTTATACAAACATCACTACGAACGATTTTTTTTCTTTTAGTGTATAGATAACTGGTTTCGTTAAAGTGAAATGATTTAGAGCTAATGTTTGTGTCGCGGTATGTTGTCGGTCCTAATTTTAAGT
Source organism: Pomacea maculata (assembly GCA_004794325.1). NCBI lineage: Eukaryota > Metazoa > Mollusca > Gastropoda > Architaenioglossa > Ampullariidae > Pomacea > Pomacea maculata. The sequence continues at coordinate 338,756 of SRHC01003612.1, read as the reverse complement.
CTTTGTTTGTTGAAGAAGTAAAAGTTGTTTTCGGCTTCCGACGGATTGCACTACATCTGGTTTCTAAAAGTCTACAAGATGTGTATATTTCTCAAGCTGTCAACTCCTCTTTTTCTTAAATATTTGGCATCTGTTATGACAGGACTGGAATTCGGCAGATCTTTGCCTCTGTTCTGAAACTCTTTCTGATGACTTCTTTTCATCGGTAAAGATCTATTTCAGTCCCTTCTCTCATCTTCCAACAACTGCATTTCCTTCGCGCAGTTTATTACCAGTTCGCCTCCTCGTCTGTGCAATCTCAACGGGCGAAGTGCGAAGACTCACTCTATCACAGCACTTCTTAAAGGACTAGTGGGGTGCAAAATTTGTTTCTAATAATTAGGTAAAGCCCAGTGCAAGATATAATTTCCCCAAATCTGGCTGAATACACTATTCCATTCTTGAGATTAACACCTACAACATGCACATAAGAAGTCACAATCATGGCATCACGTTCGTAGATACGCCCTTTTAACACATTATCCCAGTTCTCCCATTGGCTGAAGCTTTCAGAACGCAATCGTATCCAAGTACAATTCAGATGTCTGTGTAGATGACTTTTTTTGTGCGTTGTCATACTTGTAGGCGTAGCTGAAAAACAGAAATGACTCATTCATTCAGGTTTAGGGATATTGTATTTTTACTCTGAGCTTTACCCAACCATTAGGAAAAACAATGCACCCCACTGCTAGGAGACCTTCAAGAACACCGGAGATAAGTAAAACAAGCACCCTACACTGAGGGTCAGAGGCTCACGCTGTATGCACTGGTCAACTCCCACGCCAAGGTATCCCGTCAAACATTGGCAGTGTCCCTGGCGACATTCCGAATGGTTGACATGGGCAAGGCAAGCATCCGTGTTTTCTTCGCAGGCTTCACCAAGCGTCACAACTGAAGTAAGAAACAGCAGATTAACAAAAAAAAAAAAAAAATTAATCTTCATTACAATGGAAGTATCCATATTCTAGGCTATCTTTCTCTGTTCTCTGCCATTTATAAAAGGAATGATGTGCCACGAAGTTGTATTTTATCATTCATTTTGTGCTACTGTCTTTCAAATATATTACATACTTTTTCAGTTTTTCCAGTATTTTCTGGAGAGTGTCACACATACCTTCGTTACTTTCTATGCAGTCCTTGACCCCATCTTGCAGTTCTGTTAACGGGATGCACCGATATGATATAGAGCAGGTGAATTCTCCAATTGGGCAAGGGTACTTGACTGAGAACAAGTAAATGAACCTTACATTTGTAAACTTTGTTTAGTCTTTAATTCTCTCATCCCCCACAACTTCCCTCTTGTAAATATGGCTGTATGGGTTGAGTAATTATGTAGGTGAATATTTCTACAGTTATGCGCTTGTTGGTGTCAGCGGTTCAGTATCAAGTGACATTCTCTGAACGTTGTTTCATTTGACGATTGTCTAAAGGTCGCTACAAACTAGAAAAATGTGTTATAGAAGTAGTAGTTGCTAATCTTATCGTCGTCGTCGTCGTCGTCGTCGTCGTCGTCGTCGTCGTCGTCGTCATCAATCATCATCATCATCATCATCATCATCATCAGTGTTTTAATCTTCGTGAAACAAACCTTCGTCAGAGTTGTCCTCACAGTCGGCAACCCCGTCCTCCACCTTGTCACGTGGTATGCATTTGCCGCTTGTTGCACACTGCACTTCCGTGACATTGCACACTGGTCCAGCTATTGAAAAAAAAATCTCCTTTTCATAAATGCAACGCATGGTGTTCCAAAAGTAAATAATGCTACTGCGCTGCGATATATTACCCTTTGGTTTCATTCCTGAAATATTGCATTAAATACACACATTACGTGAGTGCACATTAAAGATGCAATTAGAACAAAATACAGCTTAAAGCTTCATTTTAAAAATCCCAAACCAGTGACGAATCACTCAAGTCATTTAACTTTTCAAATAATATCAGTTTGATTTATTTATTAGTATGATTAGCAGTAAAGTCTACAGCACTGGGACCTACTTTCATCATACACTCCATTCTCGCAGTCCATTTCACCGTCGCCAATCTTGCTGAGCGGAATGCATGTTCCATTAGGACAGCGGTACTGGTCCTTCTGGCAAAAACTTCCGACTGCAAAGAAAAAAAAAGTTAATGTTTCTGGTTTTTTTTAATCCATGCTGTTAAAAATCTTCGAATTTCATTCACGTTACATGGAAAGTGTCCACAAATACAGCATGCGTAACAATAACCTCTTGATGAGCGTCAGGCAGAGTTCAGCACAGACATCTTGGCTGTTTCTGTCTCACCTGCTCTTTCTTCCATCCTACCCATGATACCTTTTCTGCTCGTCTCTTTGTGTGCGTGTGCCCACGAACTAATATCCCTGGACTGCTGGCAGACGATTTTTTCCAGTTAACTGCTCAAACGAGGTATTAGACGACATAGCTTCCGGTTTATTCACATGACAGATTAACTACTAAAATGAGGCATTAGACGACATGATTTCCGGTTTATTCCCATCTTTGTTACGGCTCACCGAGACTAACAGTGGATCACTTCGCAGGAGGCCAAGAGTGAGTCTTGGCATACAGACATCAGTCCATCAATACACGTCCATGGTGTGCCCGTATGGTCTGCTTTTATGTGTGTCTCTCCGGGTTCACACTCATCAGAGGAACAGATCGGGCTAAGTTATGCCCACTTCACTTTTGAAATCGACCGTCAATAGGCTGTCTGTTCGACTGGTTTACAAGTTTTGTTTCTGAGCACAATCATCTGGACTGGCAGAAAAAGGAGATTTCATCTCTTGACTGTTCCTCCTCTGAACTTCAAAGTGAAGCGCAGAAGGAATACTTTGGTTTGTTTGCTTTTATCCCGGCATGTTCACTGCAGGCAGAAGGCGGGAAGTGCTCATCAGAAAGTGCCTGTGGAAATTAAACCAGTCGTTCCTGCACAGAAGCAGATATACCGATGCTAAAAGACCTCTGAGAAACCAACGCGTTTACAAAGATTGATTCAAACTTGAAATCTGGAACTGAACCAGAAGCTGCAGTCGGATATTTCAACAGACAAATAAAGATCCAGGCAATGGGAAAAAGAAGTCTTGTCCGACAAGAGAACGCACCCTAGAACAAATTTGTTTGAAATCCTGTGACGCACCTTCCTGTACTAAATCCACCTTTGTTTTTTCAAAGGGAGGGAAGTTGTGGGGATTTTTGTTTATTATTGTTTTCTGAAGAAACGAAATTTATGTCTTCAACACGTGTTTTCATTTTCAGAAAAAAAGTATATTACTCTTGAAATCAGCATCCTGTTTCGAATTGACGTATTATCCGGATCTCTCTCTTTCTGTTTCTCTTTCTCTCGCTCACACACACACACACACACGCTCACACATTAACGAGCGTTGTGTGTAAAATGTACAATATAGCTTGCCAGTTCCAAAAGTGAAAAAAACTTTCGAACTTCTGAAGTTAGTGATTTTTTTATCTTTTATCCTCAATATCTGTGAATACAAGATTAGAAGACTTTAAAAACTAAAAGTAAAAGCTGACAATATTCCTTTTAATCGCTACATAAACATTTTGCTTTGGGGTGCATTTGGAGATTAAAGTAGATGAGGCTTAGTTTTGTCAAAAAATTTTTTTTAATTATTTTGAAGTATTGCGATTCAAGAACACACTCCACACTTCCTTAAACGCCTATGTAACTAGCGTTTTTAAATTTACGCCCTAAGAAAAAACTAAACTTTTTATTCCATCGTCTTCCCATTAGGAAGGTTTTATGCAGATATTCATCACGTAGATGAGTACCGCCTACGACCGCTCTTTTAGACTCACACCGAGTGGAGCAACGAGCTGTGCATGCTCCCTGGGGCCAGCCAGACATGGTTCTAATCAAGAGAAAGGTATGCACAGAAGCGATGAAGTGCTCTCCTTAGTCGTGAGATCAGAACATGACCTGCCACTAAGTGCTTTTGTGGTTATGGAACGACACAAGGTTCAGAAACTGGGAGAGGGGGTGGAAATGGGATGGTTCCATTTGGGTAAAAGAATTTGCAGTTTTAATAGACCGTGTGTAAATACGGCTGCATCATTAGCAAGCTGTTCGTGCGCAACCATCTGACATGGGCATAGTTTAGCAAGTTTAATGTCTGCCTCGCTGCTCCGTCCGTTCTTAGTCAGGCAGTCAGTCTACCATTATTTCAGACGGCCAAACTCAATCAGAGAGACCCAATATGCTCCGAGAACCCAAAAGAGAGCAAGAAAGAGAACGGGAAGAGAGGAGAAAAAGACGAGAGAAGGAGGGAAAGGATCATAAGAAATTTCAAATGCTTCGTCGCTCTCTTTGTTTCCGTGTCTAATACGCGCACAGATACCAACACAGGCAATACATGATCACAAAAAACTCGTTTTTCGCGACTGTAAACTACCAACAACAGACACAATGATTACCAAACAGATGGTACACTCCAAACTTTCTCCCACATCTAAGACGACGAGAAATAAAACAGGGCTGCTAACTGCAAAGGGCGTAAACAAACAGCACTGAGCTAAACATCGCATCAAGCTCTTGAGCCACTCAATACACCACTCAACAATATCATTCTTGCCATCATGCAAAGGGGATTGTATTTCTTCGGTCACCTGCGCTTCTTTGATGAAACACAGGCTTTTCATCCACTAAAAAGCGTCTGTTAACCTGAACCAGGTTGATTTTCCTTCTAGCAAGTTATAGATGTGATATGCAACACTTTTAACACGGCTATAGGGCTATTTTCCTTTCCTTCTCATGAGCGCTTTTATGTTTTCTTTTCTCTTCCCCGTCTCTTGGTCGATCTCGCTTATGCTTATGCGCGCGCGATCACACATACACACATTGTATGCATGCGTCCGTCATGATTCTGTTTGTGGGTGCATGCGTTCGAGCATGTGTGTGTGTGTGAAGGATGAAAGTTGGTATAAGCTCTTGCTAAATAACAGGAAACAGCTTAGCCTTAGGATAAAATTCTAGGTTAGCCGAACGACTACATGAGAACATGCCATTTGTTTACTAATGACAGATTTATGTGATGCAGTCACGATTCATTCACATACTGTAAAAACAGCCTCCAATAAAGATTTTAAGATAAGGTTTATTTGCTGTGCTACAAAATGCAAAGCTAATTTAACAGTGCTTCTCTCTCTCTTTGTGGCTTTGCTTTGGGAAGGTCTCTGCTCACGTGCATGCGTGTGTGCACAAACGCGCGATTCTGGTTCAACACCACGTCTGGTATTGAATGTATCTGACATCTTTTTCATAAGGTGTCTTAAATATACGTGAACAATTAAACAAATTGTACCCAAATAAACGTTTAAATGTACCCTAATCATCTTTACTGTAATGAAATTACGATATAGTATGGCTGCTGGGATGATAGAAAGTCGTATGTTTTGTGAAAAGATTTATAAAAATAAGAACACATTTCTTTCTCTAACCCCGGCGTTTGGACTGTCCTGTCTCTGTCTCTCTGTGCAATAGGGACGTTACGTGCTTTCCGGTCTGGATTTAAAAAATCTCTCTTTCGAAAATGCCTCCTGGAATCGGTTTACCTTGGCTGTAGCACTTGCTTCGCCTTCTGCTCTCTGCGTTCCTTCGTGTTCCTGGTAATGTTTACTGTTTTTGTGTGTATATGCGTATGTTTGCCTGATTGTGATTTCCTTCTCTGTCATACGGCATCATTTCCTACTGCCCCTATATATTGTACATTGCACCGAAGTCTTCTCCGTATGGGGAAACAGGCTTTACAAATCCCATTATTAGTAGCAGTACTCTTCAGTGCCTAAGAACTTAAGTTGTCCAAACAAAATTCACAATATTACTCAAGAGTGTCTGTAATGTCCAATTCTTTAGCTCTCTATAAAGTAAGTTTTACAGTGCCCCACCTTTTTTAAGTTTCTCACATTCATTTTTACAACAGAAATATCGTTGCTTAAGATACAGTGGCGTCGATGAGAACTAGAGCACATCTAGTCTATCTAAATTCATTGTGACATGAGTGTCCTTACCCTACAACCACATTAAAATTTAGTCTGGAAGTACTGGCGTGTAAGAAAAGTGTACTCCACGTGAACATGTTTGAGCGTTATCGAGTGTTCTTTTAATCCCGTTATAAAGGATCAGTTACAAGGCTTAACTACCAAAGCAGACACTTACAGCAATAAGACTTTCACTATTCGATCAACTGCTATCGTTGTATTTTTGTTTTTATTTAAGTCTTAGTGGCAGAACTAGACAGCCTATTGACCATCATAAGACTATTTTTCCTTTCTGTTTTTGTTGATTTGTTGATGACGTCCGATCACAAGTTTACAAACCTGTCACTGGCAGATTATTCTATGCTGAGATGTTTGAAACATTTTGTGCAAATATTTTAGGGAGGAGTAAAGAGCTGTATACCCTCTTCTCTTGCATTCAAGGCTTTGTGCCAAGAATCCTTCTATAAACGTAAACAGACTCTAGGACGCTCGTATAAGTATAAAACTTACTCTCTCGTACGTAAGTTACAGTATTTTCTCCCTCCTTCACTCATTCACTAACACACTCACTCAAGAGCTGTGCACACATGGACATTAATTCACATATTGTTTCTTAGACCCCAGTGCTTAAAGTATCTCTTATTCTATTATCCAATGTACTTCAGACCATTGGCTTCCATGCCATTACCGATCCAAACAAAGACTTTTACTGCAGTAGTAAGGAATAATTAAAGAGCTGACTCATTCGTAGGATGCAGTCTTCCTCCAGTCTTGTGCGCATCTTCAAAAATCCGAGACAGGTTCATGACCATATACCTAGCTACTGTTGGGTTTGGGGAGCTGGCATTTGTATTTTGCACGTGCTTTGGCAATAACTAGGTGAAGTGCGCTTCCTTCCTGCGCAAAAAATATTTTCCGCCCCAAGCAGCTCTTTCCTCTAATGTGGCGACTCCCTTGATGAGCACCTAAGGGAGGAAATACGTTTAGAATGCCAATCTGTGGGTGCGTTGTGGGAGGAAAACAAAGATTACAATGATAACTTCTCTCTGAGTTAAAGGCACACCGGCTTGCCATTTTCACATTGTCTTACCAATTTTCATCCTCTATCACTCTCTGCCCCTCCTTTCCTTTCTCTTCATCTTTCTTTATCTCTATTTGCCCTTTGTTTGTTCGTCTTCCCTTTGCACTTTCTGTTCGATCGATTGTTTTGTGTGTGTGTGTGTGTGACAGAGACTGTGTGTGACTGTGTGTGTGTGTGTGTGTGACTGTGTGTGTCTGTACAGATCGTGCTTACATGTGTCCAATCTCCCTTCATTCTTTATCCCCAATGAGAGATCATGCGCGCGCAAACACCCCCCCCCCTTTATGCACGCAAACGTACCACAGAAGACACTTAAGTAATGTGCCCTTTAATTAACTTTTCAATGCGAAAACATAGGAAAAAATAAACCTTTTCAAAAGCAGTTTCCCTACACTCACTGAACTATGTCCATGACATGCATGTTCTAAGAAGAACGAGGGCAAGTGCTAGGTAATTAACAAAATTGCAGAAGTTGCTTCCTGTTTACGATGAATGATAAGAGGAGATGGTTTATTTGCCGCCAAGAATGTTTCTGGGAAAGAAGGCAAGGAAGCAGAACTTCAGGAATGGTAATTGTATTCTCTTTATTATATATCTACACCCCACCAAATGCTTGCGCTGATGCTCAAATATGCAATATAAATTAAAGCCTAATGGACAATAAATTCCTGTCCAACCTGCTCCGGATAAGAACTGGATAAGCACTGAGTTATTATTTTTTTTTAATTGTAAACTATACACAAACAATATTTTAAAAGTTTCCTTAAAGTCCAAGAGTGATCACTTGCTTTGCAAGTTATAAAGTATTCAGTTTTGCTTCTAATATTCTTTGCAACAAATATAGCGGTAGAAGGCTAAAAACTTTTGGAATGAAATTTTATGGTTTTTATGACCTCATTATCTAAACATTCCCACGAATAACAGGATTAATTGACAACCCTTGCTTTTTTCCTTAAATTGCCTCATTTCAATTCACATACGCACCACTGAGAAATAAGTCTTAAACCTTTCTGTACAAGATCCTATCAATCTGTCTGCAAAAATGCCACCGTATGATATCAAACCTTCAGCTATGTCAACTCTTCTTCATTAATCACCTCGTCTTTTGAGCCTTTGCCCAAGGAGCCGTAGTTATGAAGTGAGAGTAACTTGTTTCCCCAGGGTGAAATGGAGAATGCAAGGAAAAACGTATTGTTTCTGAAGTTATAAAGCAGTGTCCAGACCCCGCTAACACTACTTCATGTTTCTGTACCGACACCTTTAATTCCCACCGTTCTACAGCTCTCGGGGTAAAACATCTGCAGGGATCTGGACACCACTCTATAACTCCAGAAGTTTCTCCTTGCGTTCCCCATTTTGCCCTTAAATTTCCCATGTTTTCCCTGGGTAACGACTGACCCTCGTTTCATAACTACGGTCCCAGGATGACATCATGAGAGTTTTATGGAGTTTGATATCGTAGAGAACAGCACGTGGTGCGAGAGATTGGTTCACAGCCGCTTTTCGTGTGTTTTAAAACGTGTATTCTGCAACAGTAACTTGCTGACATGCAATGTAATAATAATAAAGCCAATGTCATGCTGAAGTAGGTATTATCAGATTTTTTTGTTTTTTTGCACTGGAGGGAAAGTTATTATCAGGTTTTGTTTTTTTTTTTTGTAGTGGAGGGAAGTAAGGGCAAAGTGAAGGCATTGTTCTACCTTACGCCTTAGATTTCCACATCTTCGAGACCCTCAAAGTGTTTCCGGATGTATACTGTTTCAAAGTAACCAGTCGAAAAAAAGCTACACGATTTGTTTAATCTACCGCCAGTCTGTTGCTGTTAACAAAGATTCTCAATGCTTTGATCAACGATAAAATTGTTCAATGCATGGTGAGTAATGTTTCCCAAAATATCTTTCCTCTTCTTTTTTTGTGCACTTTCCGTTTGATCGTTTGTTTTGTTTTGTGTGCATGTGTGTGTGTGTGAGAGAGAGTCTGTGCATATGCGTTCGTAAAGGATTGTTACGCAGTTATGGATGAATGGATCGAGCCATTATAGTGAACTTGTGTTTACCATAATCTATAACCTATACCCTATACCATAAACTAAAACGATTTTGTGGTTTTTTAACTTCTTTATTGTCTGATTTGCCGTCTTGCCGGACTCGCAAACTCTCAGGTGCTTACAAAACCAAGGGAGATAAAACGGTCTTGACTACTAACAAGCCGCTTGGACGCATTAACCTTCACTAGACTGTCCAGACTATAGAAATACTGACAAAAAAATACATTCCCTTTCCTGTCCGTCGAACGTGAAAGCTGCCACGCCTTATAATCTATGCATTCTCATATCAGTATTTAGTCATGTATTGGCTCAGCCAAGATTTGGAAAACGGGAAAGTTTAAGTCAACCTTCACCAGACAGCAGCATATCGCCCAATTTGTTCTCGAGAGTCTGAAGCATCCACAACAGTTGCTTTTGTTATCGGAAGCATCATCTAACACCATTCAAACACGCCAGCCCTGGCGTCCAGCCAGAACGTCACATTTTCAAAATGGCAGTCTGGGTGATAACCCCTAGAGTGGGAGGTCTCGCACAGAAAGAGGACGTTTACATCGTAAGATACAAAGCTTAGGTTTCCTGGCAAAAGAAAGGTAAATAGTTGGCGGTAGATGCTTATGCTCTTAGGAAGCTGTTAGTGGATTAACTCCCACCCACCTGTCAACCGCAATGTCGTAATGTACAGAGCTGTGAGCACACGTCGTTTTACTAAGCTTTTAGATTCGTCTTTCTCTGATGGGGGGTCTACAGCCCATGTAAACTATCGTCCTTCTTTTATCAATAAAATGGAACCATTTCCATTTCTGGTGCCACTCCTAGCAATAGGCTTGGGACATTAATCTCCCCAACGTTAGCAGTAAAAGTTCTGTTATCTGTAAGTTTTGCAGATGCCCATAAACATTTCAGCTATCGACCTGGATTCACCAGATACCTCTGTACTATTCTTCAATCTCTAAAGAGAGTTTACAGAATTTATTGAAAAACATGAAGGATTCTAGACAGGTTTCCTGTCGTGTTATATTTGGAAACTTTTCCAAGGTTGGCCTTTAATGTCTTCTCGCATGTGGTCTGTGCTCGTAAACCTTAAGCAGACTCAACAGCACAAACACTTTTATTGTTGTTCGCACTGAACAGCGTATCTTCCTTGGCACGTGACACAAAGAAATCACAAAATCACAAAAATATAAACGATGAATCATTTACAGACAGAGAAAAATTTGACAGCAGCAAACGTGTGACACCTGTAACTGTCATGGGCGGATAGAATGTAGGCTTTTGAATGTCGTATATTTTGCCAGGATAAACGAGGATACATTCTGAACAGGTGATTATTTTGATATTTTTCTCAGCGTCTAAAGTCCAAAGCAAACAGAAGATAAAAGCTTTTTCTATATCGCATTGCAAATACTTAAAGAAAGGTTTACACATACAGAGAATATTTTGCAGTATGGAAAATATCGCTTTCCTCTATTTTCTCTCTCCCATCTCGCCGAACACTTCTTTCGAATTTTCAACCTATCTGACCAATAAGTTTACTTTGGTATCGCACTCAGCCTTCTCTCCCACTGCCACCTTAGGTTTCCCACATCCAAATTATACGCTCCTCTTTTTCCAAATCCAGCACAATAACACTAAGGATATACCGTTTTGGATCCCATAAAAAATTATTTACACCCAAGACCACTTTTCAGTTAGTTATTTCGATGAAGAGCACAACTTACAAACAAACAGAAACAGCATTTGCATCTTTCCAAATCCAAGAATAAATAACGCAGATGTCTTTCAGCTTAAAAAGTTGTCTAACAGCTAGCATTAATAATGTTAGGTGCAGGTTGGACAGGCTGGTTGTTTTTTGATTGAGAATGTGTGTAAAATGATAGAGCGTTGCTCAAGACATTCCTATCGTGTGCTTTTTGCCCGCGCCTATTTCAAGGGCCCGCGTTTAGGAATTTGATTATCAAGTAATGTAAATTTATATTTATAAATTACTTAATAAACATAAATTACTCAACCCTAATTATTTCCTTATGTGAAGGTATCATTTCAAACCAGAAGTAACAGGAGACACTCTCTCCTACTTCTTCCCAGATCTTCTAGACCTTTGGCAGTTGTATCTTCAAAGGAATGAGCAATCACTTCAAAGACACTTTGATTCTCTTCAGCTCTTTCAGCGTTATTTTACAAAGAACGTTCGTTTTTGATAATTTTCTGCTTCAGAAAAATTATATTCTTAAAAGAAAATAATTTAAAGCTGCTTCCTCAAGTTTAACCTCCAATCATTATGAGCCAGAAAGTTGTGCTGATTAAGAAGTACGCGTCCTTTTTCTGAAACCGTCTAACTGGCAGTACGTGGTGAAGACTGGAAGCAGTGATTAAGAATTGGGATCATTAACTGCCAGTGCTTGGTTGGGAGTAATTTTAGACTCTGTAATAATTAGTTGCATATTATCTGCTTTTTATCTTCAAAGACTAAGAAATGCTTGATCTTCGTGGACTAATTTGCACTGCACTGCTTTTAACAAGACATTCAGTGCCTACCAGTTCTAGTGCTAAGACATAACTTGGCAATTTTACTTGTTTACAGTTTTGAGGAGATTTGTGACATTCCTGAAAATGAGTATGCAACCTCACATAAACAAAATCATATCAACTGAGAAAAACAGTGCATACAGAATCATTAATAAATTCACAGCCATAAGAGGCATACATAATCAATAAAATTACATAGAAAGGCTCAAAATTCTAATGATAACGGAAATACTATCTCAACATTTGTCCAGTTTTTTTTTCTCCTTCTAGAAAAATAAATCAGTTTGAAATCGACGCTGGTCTAAAATCTAAGTGATGAAAATATGTCGCAGATGTGGCAGTAGAAATGAAATGATCCAGACAATCCAGGAACACATCAAATGGGTATAACAGATCATTATTAGACGAGTCAAGATGAAAAGTGACTGAGGGAGTTACCCTCTAGCCAGTTAGGCGAAGGAAATAATAACCTGTTTTCACCTCAAGTATGGCAATCGTCTTGAAGAACTAAGGGTGTAAAGTCTCGCGTTTTGCAGGCTAAGGGTTGACCTTAATGAGGTGCATACAATGACCCAGGGATTCTACTGCATCGGTACCCCGTGTGACGTACTTCGTAGTTCCGAGCTGCGCACTGAGGGTTATCAGTTCAAGCTCGGAAAACAGGCCCAGAGATGCGCAGAAGCTTCTTTGATATTTGGATTGTCAATCTCTAGAATATATCCTGCATATGTTGATGGTTCAAACTCCATTATTGTATGACTTAGAAGAATTGCTTAAGCAAGTATTTTGCAGACCTTCTGTTCTCCATCGAATTTCTCAATTTCCCTGTTCATTTTCGTCCAAGATCCCTTTGAAGTGTTCGCTTTCAGTGTAGAACCTCCACAGGACGAGGGCACACCTATACTATAACCCAACCTAACCAAATCAGCCAAAATCTTAAAGATACCCTAAATATAACTTCTTTCATAAATATTGAGTGCCAGATTCTTTTCTGGACGACAAAAATTCTGGCACTATCTTGGTATTTTTTTCTGTTTCCCTCTTCTTTGGTTTTTCTCATGTGACTTATGCCTTGGATTCGCTCATCCGAGTATTCGTTGTTTGTTGTCATATTTTCTTATTTCTTAGTTCTCCCGAGAAGCAAATGTTTTTAATAACATTGGATTTTTAGGCGAGAGCTCTAGGGTGAGTCATAACAGTATTTGCCGCCTGCTTCCAACGTATGTTTCTGGCTGCACAGTGTTCTGTGCGCGAATCACTGTCATCTCGCCACTGTGCCGTTGAGATTTGAACTTGACAGTTCAGTTCAGTCGTTATTATTGGGACGGTGCAAGACTGTAAGGGCGAGTGAAAATACACTTCCAAGAGAGAATCATACTAGATTTTGTTTTCCTTTTTACTTTCTTTTTTAAAATGGAGGAATGAGGTTAGTACATGTTGATGTTTTACGCCAAGTAAGCAGCTAAAGCTATTTCACGGTGAGACAGACCAACAATGTAGAAAGTTGCCAAATCACGGAGAGACATTGCTTTCCGTGAAGCCATACTTCTCCTTCTAACTGACACAACCTTAATAAGCTCTCTTCCGATGTTTTGAAAGACAAGGTCACATAAAACTATAGTCTTTTCAAGTCTTTGTTGACCTACCCTTCTATTAGATCACAGACCATTAAGTCAATAAGATGACAATTGTGACATAAAACTGTTATGTTTTTAAAGCTGAAAGAAGTGATATATTTCCATTTCCCTTAACCCTCCTTTATTAGCAAGAAGAATTGTGAAATAAAACTTTGCGAACATTCGATCACCCTCAGTTCAGTAAGAAATTATTCAACACAATATACATCAGTCATTTTAGAGACAATATCCAAATCTGGTTTTAATGTGGCATGCAACCTGTCCTAGAAAGATAAAACAGTAGCTCACCTGTATCAATGAATACCAGCGTGACAATGAAACACAGACGAAGTAGGTTTTCCTTCATTGTGCTCGACACCTAAGCAAACCTGAGTCCATGTGCCTCATGTTCCAGGTAGAGGAAACAAAAATGATACCAAACACAGATCAGCAATTCACCCACTAAAAATTGCAGGTTCAGATTTGTATTCAGTTTGGCTCCATTTCAAACAGATTTAAACTTGCGTCTCGATGTTCATGAACATCTTTAATGCCTAATTTCCAGGTTCACAAGCCGAAGTAAAATATTTTTCATCATGGAGGCTTCTTGACAACCACGGAACACATTGATGATGAGACGTTTAGCACGAGCATACGCATTCCTGTTTTTACCTGGCGCTTCTTCTGTCAACTCAGACTGAGCCACCAGCCGCTGTAAAAGAGAGCGGAGCACGCTTCTCAGCCTCACTGGTGGTGGGCCGGCGCTCGCACGTGCTTTGATGCTGCGCGTACAAGCGAAAAGAGGCTCTGGAAGGGCCATGCGGTTTCTGCATCATACAAATATGCCAGACACACTTACAGGAAGAGCTAAGTGTAGATCGAGCGAAGCTTCTACTGGCTCTTCTACAGTGAACTCCAGCTTCCTCCTCAGCATTTCTTTTGTGTGATGTGATTGACTAACAAGGATCAGAATGCGTTGGCCCATCCTGATCAGACTCTGTGATTCCGTTTAGCAGGAGGAGAAGTAGTTTCCATGATGTGAAAATCCAAAGTGCATGTTCGGAAAGCATGAAACAGACGTAACTGCAGTGTTGATTTAGATGGAGCCACGCAATCTTCTCTATTACACTCTCCCCAGGGCTTAACCTCGTAAAATGCCAGATGCGAGACCAAATCTGTCTACCGTGAGATCACCTGTTCTTCTTTCCTTCCTTGTTGCGGTATCCACAGCCTGAATCTAAAGATTCAGTTCTGCGAGCGTTTATGTCGAATGACCAATGTTAGTCCCACACGCAGCTATGCTTCCAAAGAGCTCCTTTTTTTTTTTTTTTTTTTTTTTTGGCGATACCTCAGTCCACTTCATCTCTTTCAACGTCAGCGCGTTTGCTGTCTTTTCCACAAACCTTTCTTTGTTACCAGAATAGCAAAATTCTGTAAAAAAAAAAAAAATAAATAAATAGAGATAAGGATCAATGGGGAAAAAACTAAACTGTAATAATTGTGACTCTTTAAGCCTATATCCTTAGGAAACAAATTCCTTGCTATGCCATATACTCTGCTAGCTTTGCTTGGGTTTTTTAATGCTCAGAGGAGGAAATTTTACTGTTTCAAGTACTTGTTATAAACTGCTAATTTCATTTTGCAGCAAGGCTACCGAACAGCCTGCCCACAGAGTTTACAGAAGATAATATTAAAAATGAAAACTAAATCAAGCTAACTGTTGTTTCTTGTTAGTGGGATATCTAGTTTTTTTTTCTTGGTTCAGATTTTTAAAAATTTATCCTTTATCACAGCTGAAGCCAATCCAGAAGTGAAAATTGCACTTACTGGAAACTAAAAACAGTTAAGGAGATGCACACGTTATCATTTCTCAAAGCCCTTGTAAGAAAAACAAATCTTCTGTTTTCAAGCATCTATAACACGTGCCACGTGCCTGTACCGTATCCTAGACTCTGAAGAAACTATTGCTATCTATACGTTCAAATATATTTGCTTAACTACGAGAAGTGACATTGTATTTAAGCAAATAAGAAACTCGTTTGTAAAGTAATGATTAAATGTTATCAACTTTATGTCAGTCTAAATGTCCAATCCAATCTTTTAAAGATTTAACAAGTTAACCCCAAATACCGTACGTGTATGACAACTACTTTTTCGATAGGTGTTATTGAGACTTTACAGGTTTTAAAACAAATTATAACATAAAAATTCTTCTCATAAGTGTCTTTTACATAAATGAAAACTTTTAACGCGAAGTAAATTCTACCTTTAGTAGGTATTCACTGCGAAACACTGCGCGATATTGACAGAATACTTAACGGCAGACGACACTCAAGGTACACTTCTGCGCATGTGCTGATAATCTCTAAACAGGTTTTAGAGTTTTTGTTTTGTACTAGACAAAAGCACAGGAACGAACGTTTAATTCTATACTTTTATGTAAGTTAATAAATTTTCTAAGTTTCTATTCCATACTTTTATAAATTTATCTTTTCTTTCTTGTAACTCAAAGAATATCTTGCTTAAATCTGTTCTGACGTAACGTCCGGATGTGTAAGTAAAGGTGTCGTCTGCTTTAGTATGCAAGTTTACTGGATAGAGAGGCCTATGTTGAAACTTAAGTTTTCCGACTACTTTTTGTGATATCTCTTGTGACAAGGAGGGATAACAATCTGACTGCACATGAACCTGGAACCTCTATGGTAATAATGTATTTTCTTTGGGCCCCTGAGCTGAAAGATCTACTAAGCAACCACATCTTGGCTTTCGTAGAAAGGAGCAGCCTGCTTGTTTTACTGACAATGTTGCACTTGTTGGGCAGATAACACAGTATTAGGTATCTGCGAGCTCATTATGTCTGACATTTACCTGAAAATGTTTCTTTGTCTGTGTCTTCAACTCGTCTTTCCAAGTCAGATGTTTTGCAATTCGCTCTCCTTTACAAGGCAAGCCTGTGAGTGGCATTCTTGGAGACGATCGAGGTTGCTGAGTAAATACGGCAACCAGTGATATAGATTATACAGATGACTGTTGAGCATTTCAGATCAGGCTAAAAATATTTTAAGGTTATTTGCCGAGAACAAGAAGATATAGGTAACACTCTAGTCATTTGACCTTATCTCGGAAACATAGGAACACAGTAGTTCTTTGATTTGAAGCTATAGTAATATACGTTTGCGTTATGTTGTAAGTATGATAGTTTATGTTTTAATGTTTTATTCTTGTCCCTTCTGTGATAGGAACAAATGGCGCTAAGAAAGATTTTTGTTTCTCTGTTGTATGTTCGTCTGTGTAAGCCAGAGCTTTGTGTTAAATCTAACCCTGAATCTAACACTATGCCAGACGGAAAACGGTTTGACTTTTTTAACTGGTATCTTACTAGATTTGATTGATAAGGCACAACCGTATATGTATAAATGTGCATTTTCTGATTCGGTATTTGGAATTCCTTTCCTGGATCACTTTTATAAAGTATTGACGTGTAGTTATGTCTTTAGGAATGCCACTCATGAGTATCATTCCCTTCCTTCCTATCCTCTCTTGTCTCGACTGTTAGATCCGTTAAGAGGGACAGCCATGTTTTAAAATTGTTGTTCTTCATCATCATCATCATCATCATCATCATCATCGTCATCGTCATCATCATCGTCGTCGTCGTCGTCATTAATTTTGTTTCTATTATCATTATTTTTTTCTAGACATGTGTAGAACTTTGCTCGTTCTTCTTTGAAATGTTAAAAAAAAATCAGCAACAGACAAACAGGAAAAAGCTAAGAATGTCCTGAGAATCGGTGGTGCTTATTTTCTCTACCCTATTGTCTCAGCCACTTACGTTGTGAGATAAACCACCTGGAAGATGTCCTGCGGCGCTACCGAAAGGTTAAAAATAATCTTAATAGCTTTGAGTTCTTGGGCATATCGTTAAAACACCATTGTAAAACTCATGTAATTCTAATTCTTCCTCCCATTTTGCATATTGAGGACACTAGTAATATCAAGCAAAAATAACAGCGAAGGTGTCTGTAATAACTTGCTGTGTAACTCAGGTCACTAAATGCTACAGAAACTAGTTATGTCAGACAGAAATAAGATCGAAGATGTCTGTACTAACTTAGATCAATAAAACTGTCAGTAATAGATTAAAATAATAACAAAAATAATTTTAAAAAACAACTTTATATCAGATTTCCAGAAGCGGAATGTATCTTTTGAAGAGACTATGGTACATGTTGGTAGATCGCGAACTTGTATTAATGGACTGCTTGCAGCCGATTCAGTTAACTACTAGAACGAGGCTTTCCAGCAACCAGCTTCCGGTTTAGCAACGTTTCAGTTTAACTAGTAGAACGAGGCTTGCCTGCTCATAGATTCCGGTTTAATCACATTCATGGTTTAAGTTTACCGAGACTAACACCGGAGAACTTCGCAAGAGACTAAGCGTTGGTCTGGCAAACAGTCATTTAACTCCATCTATACACGTCCGTGTGTAAATTTAACAAAGTACATATAGAGTCCGAGTCGATGAAGTCAGGCTATTACTCAGTGAAAGTCAAAAGATGACTCAGCCAAATAACTAGATTGGCAAACTATGCGATTGTCGAACTTGCGAGTGACAGTCATAGATACTGTTTATTAAATTTTATTCTCGCCTCAGTCACAATTCTGAAATGAGGTTATCTACATAGCGAGCACCTCATAACTTTATTCGTAAGAAAGTGAGAAGTCAGGCAGACAGGTAGACAAAGGAGGGGAAGGAGGGAAAAGTGCGTTAACTGTGGCCACGTCAGCGTGAAGCTACCGTAATCTGATATTATCTTTTCGCAGCCTGCTTTCTTTTTCTCAGTCAGTACCGACCTTCCCACAGCAGACCAGATTTTGTACTGACAACACTGGCGGCTTGCTGCATACCAGTGCCAAAAATATGGAAGGTGTACAGCAACAGGAGCGGCAGCAGCAACCGCCGCCCGTGATCGTTCACCATTCAGTGGCCAATTCACCACTCAACACCTGCCTGCGGCGCTACCAGCTTCGCATCAGAGGTATCGCAAACGTCCGTCAAGGCTGTCGGCGTTGTGTAGTTTTTACCCACTATGTTAAGATTGTAGCTGGTATACCTTGTCCACTGCACCTTACAGCAATATCGAGAGGGGAAGAAAAATCTTTGTTTCAAGTGTGATTGGGTGTACTGGGTCCCACTGCTGCCCTCCCTAAACTATAGGCGACTTTTCTCCGGTAAACATGGTTTATGAGGAACATTCATGCGTTTGCACGTCACCTAATTGGCCAGGCTTATACATTCGCTGTGGCTTGTTGGTCTAGGACTTTTGAAGAAATATTCAATGCTTTGGAAGCTGAAAGTAACAATCTTAGTGCGGGGGATTCCCAGTGGGTTAAACTGGTTCAAATGGAATAATCTGGGACATGTGTACTTAATGTTAAGCAGACGCGTGTCAGGAGAGCTTTTAAGATAGTGTACTTTGTGTTCCCATTTTTTTATGAGAATTCACCTAAATCGCGAAAGTGACGGTAGCTGTGGATACAAAATGTCAGTGCACCGAATTGAAAGGCTGTTAGAGAGCCCTACATAGTTTTTGAAAACAATATTCCTAAAGAACGTTCACGACAGAAATATTGGTTTATGAATACCTGGCCTTTCTGACTTTGGAGAAAACCATACCGAATGAACTGCGCTTTGAGACGTCACATTCGATGTGAAATCATTATATGGGTGACTCGCGATTTATGTGTGTTTAAAATACTCGAATTTGAAACAACGTGTGACTTCCAGCACGCTTGGTCTTGACCTGATTAGCACGGATTGGAGTCTTCTCCAGGTAGGACAGTCTATGTACCATCAAGCTTGTACCATCAAGCTTGTGATCTACCAGCATAAGAAAACTAAGGTGAAAGTAAATACAGGAGTTTGTAATTGTTTGTCGGTCTGTCTTATTCCTCTCAACGACTAGCTTTATACGCAATACTGTGCTTCCGAAAGCGTTTTTAGCATTCATTTTATCATGTACCTATGTAAAAGTGTCCAGATATGGCACAAGTGCGAGTGGCTGAATAAGGCTGACTCAACAAGCTATATCTGGAGGTACTTGCTACTCAGTATTAACCACGGCAAATCGACAGCTAGCGTGAAGAAAAGACTGTGTAGAAGTGAAAGCACAAGTAGTGATAGTCCTAAAAAAGAATAAATAAAAAAGAGGGAGGAAGCTGCTAAGATATCAAAAAATTTCTTTTAACATTACCCGAATTCTTAAGTGTTATCATTCTGGAACTTGTTTCCCTCGTAAATGATGTCAACTGTATAATGATATCTAAGCTAAATCTGTTTCAGGTAATTCAGATCAAACAAAAATACTTTTGGAAAGCAGTTTAATTGTGCATGCATACTGATGGGTAGGTCTGCTGTTCCGTTGATACAGAAAGTGTGTGTGCGCGTGTGTGTGTTTTCTCATGTGTTTCTTTTCTTCAGTGTCAGAGCGTACAATACCTGGAAGTGTAATATTTCCCAGGTCTGGTGTGGCCTTCTTTTATCTTCCGCTTTCCGCTGTCCCGATGACGGACATTCAGCAGTCAGGTGTATTTCTCAGGTAAAACGACTGGAAAACGATGCTCACAGGCACGGCTGTTTTACATCCACGTAGCTCAAGCAGGAATAGGAAACAAATGGTTAACATAGCTGGTTATATATGCTTGCCCAGCCATGTAGTTTATTTAAGAAATCTCTAGAGCTCTTACAGCCAAAATAAAAGAATAAACTTCCTGTTCTGGCATCATGTTAAATGTTAAGTTGATAGTATCATGGAGTCCATCTGGAGTCAAGCATACTATATTACCAGAATAAAAACACTATTGCAATATTTTTTGCAAAATCTAAATAACATTGCACTACACTGAATGTGTGAGCTTCTGATTATTTCACGTAATTGTAGATCAAAGTTTTATATCTGCACCAACCTTAACTATGTTTTTCCCAAACTTATTTCACTCATTAGAGATGAATTTGGTTTTCGTGTTCTTCTTGTTTCTCGTTTGTCTTATGTTGTCCAAAGCTGGGCAGATTTTCTGTGAAAATAACAAACGCAAACCTTAAAATAAGAGAAAAATACTTTTATTCCTGGGAATCTAATACTATGGGGTCAATATGACACCAAACGGAAATAAACATAAATAAAAAATAAGCAAACTTTTGAAAGAAATACGTGAAAGGCAAAGTCGCTAATTGCAATAGTTTAAAAAATAGCACTGGCCTAAGAGAAGAGATATAGAGTCACGGAGATCCAACGGTATCACAGTACGCTTAAAGGAAGTACATGAAAAATCTTGATATAACGAATCCATTTATACCAGATGAAAAAATATCGTTAAATTGAAAAAAAAAATCGTTACATCGAGATTTTATCTATACAGCTAAAAACATGTAAAGCAAGTGTATTTACAACACATGCGTCTAGTTACGACATATACAAAGCAAGTATATTTACAAAACACACGAAACAAGTCGAGATGCAGCATATACAAGTAATGTTAACAGATCTACAAAGCAAGCATCTCTACAGACTTACAAAGCAGGTATAGTTACAGATATTGAAATCAAGTCTAGTTACAACACACACGCGCTCGCGCGCACCGAAAGTAGGTTCAGTCTGCACGAGCAGACAGCGTTCGAGACATGGGATGCTCGCATGTTGCCAAGGGGTATGCAGAACTTCCTGCTTCGTGGCGCAGCACATTTATCTGTGCCTCAGTTTCTCGCATCCGTTGGCTGCTTGACGGCATTTCGTCTCAAGCTTCAGCAGCCACGCAGCTTGGCTAGCAGCGCTTATCATCCGTCACAACAGTAAATCTTAGCATGTTGAGCTTTGCTGGTACCTGATAATGAATATACAGGCGAGAAACGGTCTTAAGCAAGAAAAAAAAAAAGTTCATTATTCTAGTTTCTTTGTCGAGCTCTCAAGTGAAGTGATGACTTCAGTGAGGAATAAAGAGGAAGGGTCAGGAAAGAAAAATTAGCAAACTATCAATTTTTGTCATAACACTTCAATAATCATACCTTCTTATATTTTACGCTTACTGGCTTGAAAGCATGCTAGATCTTTTATGCTCGCATGTTCGCATACGAGGATGGTTGGGTGGATATTTTACAGTTTCACTGGGTGCATCTGCTTGCGTGGTCACAGGTATAAATAATAGACACCTGCTCTCATCCACACAGCTTTCCTGTCTGTAATAATCCTTTTATTATTATTATTATTTCTTCATGTTATAATCCATTCGTACACAAGGTTGAAAACATAACGAGCTACACTATCAGCCATCGCTGCTATCTGGATCGCTTGTTTGCTTATTACCAAAAAACTATTATGTTTATGCGTAAGCCAAACGCTATGCTCATTGACGAAAAAGCAGAGAGCAAAGACATTTCTTAGATGAGTCTCTTTGTTTAATTCAGGATTGGCGAATTTGCACAAGTCCATGGACACAGTTATGTTGTCGTGGTGACTCAAAAACTGGCAGAGACGACTATGGATTTTGTAGAAAAACTTCAAGCAATGTAAGTCAGTCAGCTGTCCCTTGACCGGCACTTGTTGGTTGGGGGCAAGTGGTGAGCACATGGGCAGACGAGATAGCTGACAAGTCCCACCGCTCTTCCCTATTTTGGGCGCTAGTAAGCAGATCATGTACAGGACGACCAGTCTAGTCTTTATCGTTTGTAAGCCAGTTATTCTTCTGGTCACCGATGAGTGGACTACCCTCCAAAGTGCCTTGAAGGATAGTCTTCGACAAGGTGTCGTGCCGGGTCACATGACCAAAAAGAAAAAGACCACCTTACGTCGTCTGACTGTTGAAAGTAGAGGTTCCTGGTGTCCTACAAGTGATGCAATCTTGTTTTGTATAAAATCGTTGGTTCTATGTTCTCTGAAATGCGCTTTGACTGATATGGTTCTGTAGTTCTGGAACTGTTTTTTGTATTGAAACTGAAAGAAAGTCCCGATCTCTCTCGCGTATCTAGAAAACTGGTTGCTAGTGTTAGCTAGACACATACCACAAATGTAGACATAGATGCGAGAAAATGAACCCAATTTAGTATTATGCTATGTAAACAGTAAGTCGCTAAAGTAAACCACACATGCAAAACACGTATATCTTCATAACTTGATGTTGGTACCACAGGACTGCACATTCGCTTTATGAACCAAAGTTCACGCGTCCATTCACTTTTTTCTTACTGTTGGCCTCACAGGCATCTGTCGTCACGCTTACAGATTATCTTGGCCCACAGCCCATCCGATGCTACGGAGGCTATGCTGGATATTTCAAAGGTACGAGGACTTCCACATTTCACTTCTCTGTCGGCCACTGTAGCCCCAATACCCAGCAATTCAATCTGTTTCTCCTTCATAATAATTAGCTTACATTTTCTGTACGATAATCCACACTTAAGTAATTTCACACATATACACGCGCTCGCGGGTGAAAAAATATCACATCCACGCAAAAATTCTGAAGTAGAAATTTTTTACCTCCCCACGGATATGAATGGTTAAGTGAGTGTCATACAAAACATCTGCTGCAATATCTTCGGAGAAAAATTACAATAGGGTCGCAAAGAGCGGGTTGAATAAGATTTGAATAAAACCAATAAAACTGGGATCGGTTACGAGTCTAGCCGTCTTCAATAAACGTTTCTTTCGCGATCAGTCGAAACTGGATGTCAGCTTTGTATGACTGCAGACAATTAAGGATTTTGTCCCTAATCTCCTCACCGTGCACCCGAGAATGATTGAAAGCTGTTTAGGTAAAATCTTTCGAGCGAAAGTAAATCACATTTTTATTGCAGACGGTTTACTATGATCTCAACCACCTCCTGCGTGCGACTGACTTGGTCAGTGTGAGGCCGACTTGATGTCGAGAAATAATAATATAATGGTTAGATCATTTTAAGTGCCTTGTGCTGTTTCCATACAATGTTGATAGTTGTAACAATTTTATTTCATAGAAACTTTACGCCTTCATTTTAGTGAACTCATTACTGTCATAAGTGTGTATATATATAGCGCACATAGTGCTGTTGACATAATCAGAAACTTTACTGCGCAAGCAGGCGCGCGCGTACACACACATATTCATTATCTTTATCACGGACTTAATGGCCATCCGGTAAAGGGCAAGATGGATTACACATTGGACAAAAGCTATAAAAACAACTCCAGTCTAATCCTAGATACACAGAATGCGTTCGTCTTTGTAGCTACAGTGTCCACCCGTGGGTACTGCAATGCAGTTACGTTTCTGCCGACTGCTGGACAGGCTTCTTCTGGAGGGCACAGCTCACCGGCTTTTATCGTCAGTCGGTCTCGATTCCCACCATATCCTTTAAACTTTACAATGATGCTCAAGGAATTCACTTATAATTACTAGCATCGCCAAGCCTGATCTTCTTCTCTGTGTCCTTAACACTTCTAACAGATCCAGGTTGTGCAAGACGGGATAGGCAGCATTGCACAGTTGGCTGCAGCGTCCTCTTCTGATCTCATGGAATGCGCCCTCGATTCCAATACTTCACAGAATGTTGTCAGGTTTTTTGGCGGCACATCTTAGCAGTAACACTTGACTTTATTGTGTAAAGAATTTTAAGTAATGTACTTAAAACGACGTTCTAAGCTCGCGTCTCGTTTATTACATATATTGTCTTCAACCACTACACATACATATATCGATCGGCTACAAAATTAACGTCCTTTTAACGAATGGCAGGCTGGACTGATTGTTGTATACAGTCAACAGAACCGAGATCTGGTCAAAGATTAATTTTGAGTAAACCAACAATCTGAAATGTACGTGCCTGAAACATAGATACTAGATTTAGGGTGATCTTAATGGACATTCATGTTAAATGGATTAATCCCATTCGATTAATCTCGGTTCTATTGTTATGAACCAAAAAATTGTGAAAGCTTTCTAATACATCCTATAACCGCAATATTAGGTATAAGCCCAATGTCATATAAAACTTCAGTTTATATTTTCAGTTTAAAAAGTGTTTTTGCTTCATAGATGATCTTATATCAGCTTTATAAATGAGCTCTGTATGGTGAAAAACATTTAGAAGGACAAATTAACACAACCAGAACCCACTCCAAGCAATTTTCACATTAACAGCAATATTCAGAAAGCTTCTTAGGAACTAAATTTATTTAACCTGTACAGTAATATAAACTGATACATGGAACAATGAGAACCGTGTTTGTGAATGATGAATGCAAGCTGTTTGATTCGGGATAAAAATACATGTAACTTACATCACACTGGCAATTGGGAACAAGGTATCATGTACCTGCAGTAACATGAATTATAAATAAGGTGAGAAGCCCATCATGCATAGAGCCTAGAGGGGCAGGTTCAGGAAGTTTTTACACACATGTACATGGAATTATTATTTGTATCAGGAAATTAATGTGCAGACAGGATTTGGTGCATATTACTTGTCCACATTTCCCAAAATGCCTATATTTAACTTAGTAATCAAAGGCAATATAAACAAATCTCACTAACTCATTACTGTGCACAAAAATTGTGCTTTGCTTGATTTCATACAACATTGTCTTTTTTGTCCACTGTTTACAATGTGTTGCTTTTTGTCTAAAGTGAGATTGTTTCACTTCTGCCTGACAAACTACACAATGCTACAATTCCTAAGTTCAGCAGATTGTATGCTGTGCATACAGAGATGAATGCCGACCAGATTCCTTTTTAGAAAACAGTTAAAATCACTTCAAAATCTATTGTTGTGCTGCCAAAATGTTGTTGATCAAACTGCAATGAACTTTCATGTCATAAAGGGAGACTGAGGTATTGCTTACATTACTTTTTAAAAAAAAGGATTCACAATAGTGTTTACTACAATTACTTGCAGTCAAAGAGAATTGTTGCTCAAAGCGACAAATCAGCTTTCTACCCTTATAGTGATAGCATAGACAGTACAGATAAATGGTCACATTTACAAAAGATTTGAACTGATGCAAGAACACTTGAATTAAGTGCCCAACAATCACTGCAGGCATTCAACCAAGTGTGTGAGCAAATATGTAAACCCACACATAAGGATCTATTCCACAAGCACGCTCTAGCACCACATTCTTGACCAGATACCAAGATTTGAAAGTCAAGCCCATGTAGTAGAATGTGCCTGACAAATTTTTTCAAGCAACCCTGCTCAGACATATTTTCAAAGGCTCATAAGAGCCCCACTAAAAAAGGAAATCCCCCATGTTCACAAATACAATTTCTGAACACCACCATGAAACTTAACTCATTACATCCATCTCAACTTCATACACAAAGGAAACGAAAACATTGGTTTGGGGGCTATGCAAAGAAGCACAGTGGTAGTGTTGAACACAGTTCTTTAATGGCTGCTGAAGAAACTTTACCATGAAAGTGTTACCTTTTCAAAAGGAAACACCCCTGGTGTGTGGTGTTCATCAGTACTAACTGTATCTGTAGTGACTACCATCAGAAAAGACAATGAAGTCTCTACTCCCATGTAGCAGCAAAACATGGACCACTAAAATGTGGGAAGAATTTGAATGCATGACTGAAACACATATGTCCAGTTATGGCAGCCACGTTAATGTCCACAGAAATACAGCTTGCTAGCTAAACAGGATAGGAAGCTCCAGCACATTGTTTTAAACAGAAACAAGTGTCAAGTTCTTTAGGAGAAGGCAACAAAGAACATGTGGGAGGCTCTGCTTTTAGCTGCTAGTACCTGCACTGGACACTCAGGTCTTTAACAGCCTTAGATGTTGTTTCACACAAACACTGTTGGAATAATCCTACAGATGATTGCACTATAGCCAATAACTGCCACACAAGTGCTTTTCTTTGCGACCCTACCCCCCAAAAAAATGCCAACAGGATATGCATACAGCAAAATACAAGTAGTTAATGATCATATGTCTCTGCTTCAGAGAAATATTCACACATTGTGAAAATGTTTCCTGGAATGAAATAAAAACCTGATACAACACTTTAATTTCTAAAAAATCACATAATGGCCCCAAAGTCAATAAGGCCCATGGCACAAGTCCAGCTTTCAGCATCACTTACTCTTGGATAATACAGGTGTCACATCCATCCATTCCTGTCACCAAACAACTCTTTAAAGTGTTTCAAAGTTTTAGGATCCTGTACATTAAGTATGCCAAACGCATATGATTACATTGAACAATGATGTCTGGTTATAATGTCACAATGTCAAAACTTGCTCCACATCTTTAAGATGTGAGGTAACCAATTGTCATGCTATTCCTGGTGCTTAACAAGTCTGCACATAGACTATGCAAAACAGTGAAGCTTGGAATATTTTCTGAAAGTTCAGTTGATTAGTGACACAAACCATAACATCTGGCTTTCTACAAGTCCTTTCCTGAGAAATAATCATTCCATTAAAATTATTGGATTATTTTTCTGGACTTTATGTGAACCGATTCAGGCAATCAAAGAACATACAATTCAACGGGACCAGCTTTAGGTAGGCTTGATAATTTGCTCATTCTTGACTCAGATCTGCAACTGACTTTCCAGAAAATATTGAAAGTGCACTTCTCTGCATTTTACAACAGACTGCAAACATCTCTCCAGTTCACAAAAATGGTAGCACACAAGATAAATTTTTTGTGTTTTGAAAGCCTGCACACTATAAATGAAAGCATTAAGAAAACAATTCCAGCATCACAATGTTTTGGCATAAACTGAAAATATGAACTATTACATTTCAGATGTGTTTATTTAGCGAGTTGCAAAAGATTTACTTGACTTTCCTCAACTTCTCTTTCTCATTTTCACTCCTTTTTCTCTCTTACACATCTTTCATTACTTCATAAAGATTAAAATTTTTTCATGTAAGACCCAAACAAGTCCTAACTTTCGCCTTCATGTAGACTAGTTCTCATTGCATCAACAGTCCATACTATCAAATGACAGTAAATGAAGCTCCACTTGTGTCCATGTTAATCAAAATCATCCCATTTCCCCCTTTTACTACCACTGGCAGTAAAAATTGACATTCAGGAAAAGGAAAACGAGATGCATTCCTGACAGCTGGTTGTGAGTGTGCAAGTGGGCATGCACTCGAACACACAAGCTTTCTTGCACACACATCTCTCTGCAGAATGTATTTCATTTTGAATTTTCAAAAGAAAACCCACTTGCTCTTGGTGTGTCCAACATCCCTGTATCTGTCACCAGGTGTCACATATTTGGATGGAAGCTAAACTATACATGCTGAAACCTATGGGTTTTTATCCTTAACCTTTACCTGCAGTCCTGACACAATAGAAATTACTGGTGATGAGGATGTAAGCAAGAAGTATTAACACTTCATACCTTGCAGCACCCTTTTTGAAATGAAGACTCATGTGTACACCTGAGTATGACTGGGAAAGGCAGATGATTTAAGAGCCTTTATATTTAGCACATAGGGAAATTTTTTTTTTGTCTGCGCAAAGGTTGCTTTAAAAAAAAACAGCGCAGGACTTAAGGAATTATCCCGCATTGACCATTCCTCTTGTGCAAATCAGGAAAGACCATGTTATAAAAACTACATTACCCATATAAATACAGCAAAGCAAATGAAAAAAAATATCCCATAAAGAAACAAGACAGTGCAATTCAGGAAAACAATTAAACCCCTTAATAAGTGCATGGCCTTTTTTTACTTAGACACACAAAGAAATGTCACAGTATTGTAAAATTTTTAGACGTTGAATGTTTCCGAATATATATCTGGTTGTTTTGTTTGCAGAAAACTGCCCCTTATTGTCTTCAGCTTGTTTGGTTTCTAGAATTTATAATACAGAAGTTTAGGAAAGTGAAATGGTATATTCCATGATGGCTAATGTCAGGATGTAATGAAGTGTTGCAAACAGTTCATTTGCTGGGTAATCCTTTCATTCCCCCTAATTTTTATGGATAGATATTGTGAATATCTACTCACCAACTCAGCATTAGATGTGTTTAAATTCCTCTGTGTGTGTGTATAAAATAAGGGCAAGTGCACACACAAACAACCATAACCAACCACTCAAATTACCTATTGACACTTTTTAACCCTCTAAGCCGTGACAAAACACACCGGTGGCTCTCACGCTGTCACAATACTTGAGTAGATTTTTGCAATTACCACCAACTTTTCAAAATTTAGATGAAGTTGGTCTAGAATGCTACGCAAGTGCAGAAAGCTTGTGAGACCTCATTTGAAACATAAAGTTAACTACAAACTAAACCTGCAAACATTTTAAAAGTAATTTTTTTTTTGTTTTATGTTCTATATAAGCTGTCTTTCATGACATTGAGAAATGAATATAATAATTAACAAAAGTAACGGAAAATTTGATCTAGCCAAAACTGAGACCATTCAGCAAAAACACATGGAAAACCCCAACAGTATACATTTCAAAGCAAAGTTTTTCCTTCCACTTTCGTGGTATTTAAATAAACTTAAGGATCTTAGGCTGAACTGCCTTTAATGTCTTGGAAGACAAAACATACAGAGTGAAACCATTTACTTTTAGTATTGTGTAAAACACACACACACACACACATGTATCCATCCTGATGCACTTTCATACGCACATAAATTATCAGCAAACCCACAGAAGAAGGAAGACAGACTCTCAGAGAAAGAGAGAGAGAAGAGAAAGAGGACAGTACAATAAGAAATCTGCATATGCATATCAGCATTATAAAAGGTTTGCAGTCCTACCTTCCCCCAAAATTCCTACCCTCCCAAAAAGTCTCAAGTTGATTTGATTGTGTGCAATTTTAGGTTACATTATTGGTCTATGCAGGTAATGGCTTTTCTCATATAGTATTAATAAACCTTCACTTAAAATTATAAACTTCTAAAATTCAGCTTAAAATAAATCACTTTTGTGGATGTTTTGTAAGCAGCTGTGATTATACACAATAAACAGCCACTAGGGAAATAATTTAAGAAAAGTTTAAATGACAAGTTTGACATCTGTCAGTGCCTAGAATCTACAGTACCCTTTATCTCAATGTCATCTGGAAAGATTTGTCTGAAACTAACATTTTGATACTGCTTGAATTTAGACTCATTTCTCAACCAGATCAAGCAAGATTACTTTTGATTTGCCTTTGAAAATGTTAAGACACTTGACACTTGCTTGCATTGTTACAGTGCCATTGCATTTTTATAGGCTATTCAAATGACTAAACAGGACTAAGACAAAAACTTTGTGCACAGATTGTCATCCTGGTGTCAACAGAAATAGTACAGACGACAACAAAGGACAGTTGAACATGGTAAAAAAAAATCTATTACTCTATTAACCAATGCCACTGAAGCAGTAACAGCAGCCCTCTGAGCATTTCAAGTCAGACAGAAAGCCAGTCTGGTTTAACTTAGCATAGAACGCAAAGCTTGATATGGCCAGGGCTTCTGCTAAGGCTCAGTTCTTTGGGGTCCCAGGGACCCCTTCTTCAGATTTTTAAGGGGTCCCTGTTCTTCGCCCAAATTTGAATGGGACCCCATTGACGAAAATTGAAGGGGTCCTCCAAACTTTTAATGCGTACTGTAGGCATTTTTTTGCGTAAGCAGAAGCCCTGATGGCTATTCAGCATACATTTAACCTTGCTCACTTATCTACAAGCAACATAGTAAAAATGATGACCCTATCACAAATTTTGAGGTTTTAGCTGGTACCACTGTATTTCTAAGATATTTGTAATCCATTGAATAGCAATTTCTGAGGATAATCTTCAATACATAATGAGTCTGTTATAACTAGAAAAACTTTTTTGCTTTTTTTTCTCTCTAAAATGACAGGCTTCTATGCTGTAATAAAAAGCAAGTTTCAACAAGAACATACAGATCCAAATTCCTGTGGTAAACTTAATTTCTACTAACAGCTCTCAATTCAGCAAAGAAATATTGCCACTAAAACATTTCCAATAAATTTGTAAATATTCCTCAGGGAGATCCTATGCACCCACAAGTAGAGAGTAAACTTCTGTGATGGAAGAAAATGTTTAAATGTCTCAGAATCTTAAGTTTCAGACTTTTATCTGGTGAAATGTTAGCTACAGCACCCTCAAATGCATATATCTCTCACACGTGTGTATGCACACATGCGCATACACACACACAGATACCAATTAAGTTAAACCTGACAAGCATTTGTCTCATTGCCACGCACAGGCATGTCAATCCTCATTCATAGCCACTGAATTTCAGAAATATTTTGCTGTCACCCACGATAGGTGAGAATTTTAGTATGATACTGTGAGAAAGCAGGCACAAGAACCAGTTCAACTATAATGAACAGCTAGCTGGCCTACGGTGAGTTGCCTCCTGTTTTGTACAGCCAGGAATTAATTTCTGGTCAGATAAATATCTATGCATGTTTTGCATCTACTTCTATGCAATATAAAAACAAACTAGACATCTTTCAACTGATCTCCAACAGATCTGCTGGTCTGTTTAATGTGGATCCTTCTAATGCACCTTTAACATGTATATACACAACCCGATATCTGCTTTTGCAGGCTTAACAGGTATCTTACACAAACGACCTCTTTAGTCAATAAGTTAGTAGCTCAGTACATAGTGAATTCTTTACTCAATAAGTTATAAGTGATAGCAATTAGAACTCTTTTAGGGAACTGCACAGCTTTTCATCCGCTTTCTCTCCTTTTCTCTGTGGTGTCTGGCATTCCAAAACGTGTCAACAGCATAAGTCAGTTTAACAGCTAGCTGCTTGGCTTCCATCATAAATCATTGCATATTTTCTTCCAGGATAGGCTACATTTGATCAAAATCTGTCTTTATTTTACAAATATGTTTCAAATGACTATGATTATATGGTTTTCTTATGCATACCCAGTTTCTTGAACCACAAACTTTGCCATAAACTTCTCCTCACCTCATTAAAAAAAATCTATTATAAACTGATATTTCACAATTCCTGGGTTCTACAGTCTCATAAACAAATAGAGTTCAGGAACAGTGAACTATATAGCAAATTTTGAGCTAATAAAGTCTAAAACAGCTAATAAAATAGTCTAAATTTGCAGTAAGAAAGTATTTCAAATGAACTTATTATAAGCCAAGTATCTCTTTAAAAAAAGGGTCTGCCCCCCCCCACCTTCCTCAAACTCAATGGATACAAAAATGAAGAACCAGCTGAACTTGCATTCCTGTACTTGAAGTAGCACCAAGTTGAATTTTAAGCGCATGACAAGCCAATCTGTTAATTTTAAGAATAAGCATGCATAGTTCTTCCAAATTTTATCTGTATATAAGCAGACACTGAATTTGTGAATTGTACGTATTCTACAATAATCTAAATTCACATGTGTATGGGTATGTCAGGGGAAAAAACACATCCGTCTTATTCTCCATCATGTTGATTTTCAAACTTTGAAATCAATGAGCACTTGTTAAAGACATTTTTTGTGGAAGATACCATTTAGAAATCTTTAATCAACATAAATAGGTAATAAATAAACATGGAAACCATCAGCTTTCCTTCCTCTCGCTGGCAATGATGAGATTACAGTTTTTTCAGCTCTTTATCAAGAAAAGAAGTATAAAAGTCTTAGCTTTACTTTTTTTTTTTTTATTATTCCCCCCAACCCCACTACCCAACAAAAATGGGGATAAACCCCCCGTTTGCTTAAAAAGCCTCATCAACTTTATTTTATAAACTTGTAATCAGTAAAACACAAAAATGAGGCTTTCAGTCCTTGAAAGTATAAAAGAGACTGCAAAATGCCCATAAATTTTATAGCTTGTAGTAGAAGTTCATGTTCAGTAGTCAGAAGCTGAAAGTCCAGACTGACACTGAATGGATTGCATGCCATGAGGTGCTACTTCTTCAAACCATGTGGCAAAGTTTTGTTTTGTTTCTGATGTCCAGGAACGAGGCCAAGAGAAGTAGTGATGTCACAGAAGACAAGAACACCCGATGGACGTTTAGTACCTACTAGGATGTTCCAATGTGATGTGTATTAAAGTCCAGCACACTTTTTCGTTCTGTCTTCACATATTTGTGGAACAAACTAACAGCAGCTAAGTTCCTCTGCTCTGAGCAGAGCTCATCCAATCCACGAAAGTCCATGTGTCACCAAAGAAACTGATCCAGTGATCCCCACTCCACACAGGTGCTCACAAAGTTGATCTGGCTGGGCAGCCTGCCCTACGTCTGTTTCATGCGCTTCCGAGGAGGACCCAGTGGTGGGCTCTGTTGAGAGGCTAATGCTCGGAAAGCTTCTGCAATAAGGTGGGGATGAGTTGTGATAATGTCTTTCCAGCCAGCAGAATCCATCACGTCAGTAGCATGGCTGGAAACAGAAAATAACAGATAAGTTGCATGTCAAAGACATAAATAAATCTAAAGAATACTTATTCATAAAATCACATTTATTTTGATATATCCAGAAGAAGGGAGTGGGTGGGTGAACTCTTGGTAGCCATAGAGGTGTAAACTGTCTCTTCAAATAGCTGATCCAATACATGACAGCGTGCTATCTACCGCTGTCCATCTTCTTTGAAGGAAATTTCTGATTCCAGCATCCAATTAGATGGAGTTGCAGGGTGTGCAGAGGTATGTATGAAGCAATGATTATTGCATATATCAGTGGTTCTCAAAGTGTGGTCCGCGGGCATGTCAGGTGGTCCGCGGTCCTAAATACTTTGAGAACCACTGGTATATTTCATCCATGCATCTTCCCAGCTGTTTTCCACTCTTCTTTGTCAATAGCTTACAAATATATTAACTTGGTGAAAGGACAAAAAAATATAAACATATAAAAATAATAATTTTGGACATTATTTTTGTTTACTTCAAAATGGTCACTCACATTACCAAAGGAAAAGCTGAATCAAATATTAACAATTATTTCCATTAAAATGATTTCTTATTCGGAGTAGGAAAATGGCCAACAGGTAGCATAGATATATTATTTCTTGTTAAACTTTTACTTTAGTTGACAATCAGATGCTTTAATATGCTAGTTCAATAAAAATATTATTTGATGTGGAAGATGATTATTGTTCATATAAAAGCAATAATTTGTTTAAATTTGAAATCACAGATGGTTATGTGTTCAGACAGTTATAAGAATGCCTCTACTTTTGACTCATTGCATAGGGCACTGCCATGAAGGTCAAATCTGTCTACTGAAAATCACCACCATCAATCCCATCCGATCAAAATTAGAAACAAGAGGAAATCATCTTCTTGAAAACAGCTCTCTCTGTTAATACTGAATGATTAATTTAACGACTGAAAATATATTTTAAATTGGCTATGCCCAATGAAATACTGTTTTCAAAATATTTCAAATATGTATATCTGATCAAAAATATACTTACCAGCCCCCACCACTGTACTATCCTTATGCCAAACTATCCCCAACCTCCACACATCTAGTTCTTCGGTTACCATTAATGACACACATACACAAAATACCTGTTTATGAAGTCAATGGCATGTGACTTGAGTTGATCAGCACTGTGCAGGTCAGCCAAGACAAGTATCTCACATACATTGTCTATCATAAGATTTGTACAAAGAGCTTCCTCACACATCACCTTCAATCTCTCTAATGCATACTGCAACACACACAAATTCATTTTTAGATGTCAAAAGCAGTGTGTTTAGCTGACATGCTATGAGGCTCCAAGCACAACCTAGAGAAAACAACGAACATCACAACCACTCATCTCACAAGCAGAATGTATCCTAAAGACAGGAGAAGTGATGATAACTTGTAGCTGATTTTGCAACAGAGGATAATTAAAAGCAAATAATACAAATAATGCATCAAAGAAAACAAACAATCCCATTAACTTCTGTAGCCAAGTGTATCCCACACTCTGCAAAATGTATTCAGTTTCATTATTTTTATTAAAAGCATAAGTGTTCTCTCTTAACTGTGTACTACCTTGTCTGCAGCTGCCAAAAGCTCATCTGCCATCTTTTCTAAGTTTGGAGCCTTGCCTGTGTAAATAAACCTTAACATTTCCCGCATGACATCATGGTCCACATCTGTTATTTCTACACGATTCTGCAATAATAGCCATGTCAAAGTGTGACAATAAGCAATTTTTTAAGGATACAGTCTATGATTGTAACTATGAGTAGCACATCTGACAAACAACATATGAAGTGACTTATTCTTGTTTAAAAACTATCCAAAATTTGGTTGAAAAGGCCAATTTGAACTGGGGTGGGGAAATAAGACTTAGCTTGTTAACATTTTTCAGAGTTCTTTTCTAGGTCAAGTGAAGGCAGTTTGAAATATCTTTACGATGTTAATTTTACAGAGCTATGGTGTAAATATGTAGTCAAAAGAACAATAAATGTGATATTCACAGGAGGCAAAACTAGGCTACATTATCTAAATACAACTGTTATTTACACTTGGTTTAAAAACAATTCCCAACTTTCCAGTTAACTTGAAAGATTCAGAGCTCAAAATACTTAGCATGCCTATATTCGCTGATCATCATACTTCCTTAAGAATCATGGTGATGGCTTTTTAAAATGAGGAATAAAGACTTACTCGCTTGCTTTCTGTCATCTCATGCTCAAACATAGCATAAAACACTGGAGAACGTGCTGAAAAACAAAATACTGGCCTTTCAGAAATTAAGTAAAGCAACATTTGATCTATTAAATACAAGATCTCAATTTTTAAGTATCTGAAGTGTTCTTTGCTGATTTAAGTAAAAGAACCTTAAGCACTATTACATTCAATCAAGAAATGATAATTTTCTCTTACTTTTGAAACACCAAATTTACTTCAGAATCAAATTATCGATACTTAAAATTGTAAAAATTAAAGTGGTCACAATCATGACTTCTACATTAGGTTTTAAATATCAAAAGGGTTGCACATCTTGTTGACAACTCCTGTAAAGAAGAGTGTATGCATACCCTCCTTCCCCACACAGTTTACAATATACCTATTAGATGCGAGATTTTGTGCAGATGTGTCATTACTGAATATCTAAGTATTCTGATACAGTACCTCTCCTTTAAAAACTTATTCTTAAAAAAAGTTTTATGAAAATACCCACCAGCCAAGATGGACTTGTGCACACGAAAGTCATGACCACCCACACACAAATAAACATCACTGAAGGATGAGCTCTGGAAAAGCTGGCCCAAATCCTCACTTAGGCGGCACTCTGGAACCTTGACTGGTGTGCAGTTAGACTGGCCAGACACATTGACTGTGTCCCCCACCACGCTAACCTGTAATATAATTACCAAAATACTTTAAGGCACTATTAAAAAAAACAAAACAAACAAAAAAAAAAAAAAAACCAGGCTGATTCCACCTTAAACTAAGGTCACAGCTTCCTGCTATGCTGTGGCATTTACAAATCTGCAATCTCATTGTTTTCTATCAACAGAATGCAAGCGGCTGTCTGATATAACTGTTGGCTAAGTTCATATCTCCAGCTAAACTGCTGAGGCTGCAGGACAAACATCAATGGATATATGTTAATATTATAAAGATTCTGATCATTGATAGGAATAAGTTGGAATAAGGGAAGAGAGGGGGTAGGAGGAGGAGGGGAGAATTGATGTTTTAAGCCAAGCCAGCAATTAATGCTACATCACAACAATGCAGCCAGCCCTGTAAAAGAGTGCCACATAAGAAGCTGCTAAATGCTTATAAATGGTATCACTGACATTTGATAATAATGACATTATATCTGGTTTATTGTAAACTATATGTAATGAAACATCCTTCCTAACATCTCAATGACAAATCCTTTATGTTTTTGATCTCGGAAAATTTATTTTTCTATGTGCCCTCTTAAGTGATTTAAGCAGATTTCTCGACAATAATAATAAAGAGGATTTGTATAGAACCTTCCCAAAAAGTTGTTCAGAGTGCTTTACGTAAATCATATATATAGACTTAATCATCAACAACCATGCACCCATATTTGGCATATTACAGACTTGCGCACTTCTACAACATACACTCATACACAAGTACTTAACAGACATAGATGCATACTCATGGTCAGGACATGGCCACAGTGAAGTCATCGTTCTAAAAAGATGCATCTTAAACTTGAAAAAGGTGCTAAAAGAATCAGAGTGTCAAAGGCTGATTAATAATCCATTCTAATGGGAAACAATGAATCTGATTCCAATTTCTGTAGGTAGTGGCAGTCAATTTTATTTTGTGTACATCACTTCAAAATATGTTTCTCTGATACATAGGCAAATACAAGAAAAACAAAACAAACAAAAATAAGTAAGGGTCTATCATTTTTAGAAGCAGATGTACTTTAAATGTGTGAAGTTGAGTTTTCATCATATTTTTAGAATTTTTTTCCCCAACTTTGAAAGCTTGCCACTTTTAGTGCCAAGTGAATGTAACAATGACACCTTTACATTTTGACACTATAGGTTGGTCCTAGTTCAGACAAACAAAATCAACAGCTCAGGATTGACAGTTAATCTTTAACACATGATCCAAAATAAGTCGAAATGAAAAATTTTGCTGATGTGATTTCACCTAAGCAGCATATTTGAGAGCTTCGAAAACAAAGTGTAATGCACTATTACAAATCGAAAATGATAAAATCTAAAGACAGTAGCAAGAACTTTGCTCTCCATTATTTCCAGCTGTACTAGTATCCAAATGCTTTTTATTTGTAGCACCAAAGTTTGATAATTCTCTAATTTGTTAAGTGGAAAAATGTGGAATTAACATATCATTGTTGGAGACATCTGTATCTTTTAAACTACAACAGATACAGCTGCAAAATTCAGCAGGATTGTTCAGGGATATGTAAACTATTAGTAAGCTATAAATCTATCATAAAATATTCACTCAAAATTTACAGGAAGAGAAAAATAGATAAAAATAAAATTCAAAATATCCATGCATTCATTAACTAATTTACTCAATGTTACGAATGTTATTTTCAACAGATTTTTCATGGACATGTCAAAGTTTACTATATTTTTCAAACGTAAATTTTTCTCCTAACCCCTACAACAAAGATTATTAAAAAAAAAAATCCCCCAAATTAGGGTAATCTTTCCACTTTTTACCGGCTGTGTTTCTCAATTTCTGATCCTTTAAATCAGCAAGCAGCATGGAATTTTTCAGTGGTAATGTTTTCACTTTGTCAAAAATGGCCTACATCCAAAAGCAAGCGTTTAGGAGAGGTGTTTGTTTTTGTCTTCAGCACACAGAACAATAAGACCCCAAAATAAAATACAACAGTAGGAAGTCCAATCCTTAATTCATGTATTTTTCTCACAACAAAACAGAGGTATAATGTACTAAAATTTTGGGCTCTTTCATGCATTTCTGTGTCCACCACTAGGTGACTGCTGATACCTAGTTTGTAACAACTTACAAGAAAAAAAAAAAAAGACTCAAATTTTCAGGCCAATAAGAATGCATTTAGAGCATAACAATTTCACATTATAAAAACACACAGCGAAAAAAAAAGAAAAATCCCACTTATTTGTGTAAGCTCTTACTACTAGTCTGCACGCATCTTGTGTCCCTTAATTCCTCAAACTGACAATCCCTTAAAAAAATTACAAGAATTACTGAATAAAGTGGTACAAAACAATTCTTACCTCACAAAATATTGTCAGTTTGTCATCTGGTAACAAACCATTTGCTTCATCCATCAGAAAGTCACGGCGAATAAACTTTTTAAAACCCCAGTCTTTTCCTTGAACAAATCTATATGCACGCTGGCTTTCTGAAATAAGAAGTGTAACAGAAAAGTAATATGTAATATCCAACACACAAATGCATCTTTTAAAAGTTTCTACATAAAGATTCTTCTGGGTTTAAAAAGGAAATATATGTTTAGAGGCTAAGTTTTCAGCAGAAGAAATTTAAGGTGATTTTAAAGTTTATTTTTATTTTTCTTCCACTTTTCTTATTGTTCAGTTTTCATCTCACGATTTTTTTCTGCAGCATAAAAAAAATTACACTTCTTACACAGAAAAATGGTAATAGGTGAAATATGACTCTTTGCAATTACACACCCATTGCCTTTGTTTCTTCTCTTTTGGCATTGAGAATGGAGAATTTGAACTTGGCACGCACTTCGCTCTTGTTGCATGACACCAACAGAAGGTATAAGGACAAATAATCTTTACTTTCTTCATCCAAGCCTTTCGGATTAACACGCAGACACCTTTGAAGTAAGAAATAGAAACAGGTTATAACTGAGCAAGATTATTTTTAAGCACCTTTATTCAAGCTCTTCACAATGAAAATAGGTGTACTTTAAAAATGATTTATAAAGTTGTTATATAGTTATGAATATCCAAATGAAAATGAGAACCAAATGATTTATTAACACACAAACATATGTGTATAACAGCATTACATGAGACATAAGGGGGGGAAAATGCCTGAAAAAAAGGGAAGGGAAAATAAAGAAAAGAATTTTAAATCAAACATTTAAAGCTTCACTTTCACAAAAACTGGTGCCAAGATAACTAAACTTCCTCCTAAGGTCACAGGACTGCCATAACATTTTCCTAAACCAATCTCCCTCAAAGTACTTTCCTGAAGGTAAAAGCTGTCAGCTAGGAGCATGCTTAGAGGCAGGCAGATGAGGCATCTGCCTAGCGCCCCATACTTTTGATAGTCATCAGGGCCCCCACACTTTTGATTAAAACCATGGCAATCATTGCATTGAGGGCCCTGTACATGCCCTATGCTTCGGGCCCCAAAGGGGCTAAAAACAAGCCTGCTCTCAACCTATGGTCAAAAAACACAGCCAACTGTAAATGGTTCACTATGTTTGCAACACCACACAGAAAAGGCAGAAATGAACACTCTCTTCTACTGCCTTTACCTTCTAATAAAATACCAATCAGCTTGGTGAGCAGGCAGGGG
The DNA here is from genome assembly GCA_004794325.1 of Pomacea maculata. Taxonomy (NCBI): domain Eukaryota; kingdom Metazoa; phylum Mollusca; class Gastropoda; order Architaenioglossa; family Ampullariidae; genus Pomacea; species Pomacea maculata. The sequence continues at coordinate 299,504 of SRHC01003612.1, read as the reverse complement.
CTGAAGGTTAGGGTGGGGTTTAAGCAGAGGCTCAACCAAGCCATATAGACCAATGACCGCAAGTGGACAGCATTAATCACAAATACACCCCTTCTTTACCTACGTATTTCTTCCCCTCTACAACCCAACACAATCTTGCATACAGTATTGTACAAATTGCATTCAAAAATTTACGTTTTGCTCTGGGGCAAATCCAATGCCAGTCACACCACACACAAACAGAAATGTAATTCCAAACTGCTGCTGTCTACTTCTACATTATAAACTCTTCTTGGACTTATTTCTACAGACTGTGACTCTGGTAATTCAACCAGTTTTTCTCCATTTGACCATTTATACAGGTAAAGACATCTACTCATCTACAGGTAAAGACATCTACCTCCCTCAGCCTTTCAGCTCCATTGTTAAGCATAAAATTTTCAGGTGGACAGACAGGAAGCATGAATATTAGGTTCCACAAAACAGTTGTGCAGAATTTTACAAGTTTACACTTTTACAAATTAGAAAAGAGTGGAAAAATATATCCGCTGTAAAGTCCTCTACAACATAGTGACATCTGCTAGAAAAGTTCTTTATATAAAGCAGAATTTTGCCTCTTTATTTTCAATCAACTATAATACTGTACATGCACATATAAGAGGCTCTCTATGCACTACAAAAATGTGTGCATGTACTTTAGGAAACCAGAGATAGGTGGAGGTTAGGTTTAGTAAAGTCCTAAGGCTTTGAAAGTGCAATGTTATGAATTAGGGTAAACTGGATGCACTAATTTTCAGTCTTTATTATTCTTCTCAGCAAAAAAACTTTTTTTGGTGGAATGTAATGGGATGGAAATAGTTAAGTGCACAAACCTCATCCACATACTTCATTAGTCCCTGGTTTCCAGAAAGTACATAATTGCATGTGTAACCGAGCAACTTTTAAAGGCACAACTGATGCCTACTTTCAACGGGTACTTGTGCTTCTTCATATATGCATATATAAAGCACGCTAAGTCCACCTTTGGGGGTGGGAAAAGAAGCTGCATAAATTATCATCATCATTATAACTTGCCATTTTAGTTTGTCGTTGGCACCTGCTGAGAACGTGGAACTTTTTAGCACCTCTCCCATCTCTTCCCGACAAAAGCTGAAGTTGTTTATGGTCCATATGTAAGAAAACTTGATCACTTTCACCTGCATCCAAAAGAAGATTTTCTTTTCAGTCTGTCTTTTATACTGTCACAGACTCGGCTAAAGTATGTTCTAGACATACAAGCAAAGATTCTCTCTCTCTTACACACACATAGATGAACTATAAACTAAGCAGCAAAAAAAATGAACAAACCAAAAAGTTGAAAGAAAAACTACACCACAGATAGTATGATAACCAAGAGACAATTCCTTCAGCTCTAACAGGACAACGAAGCAAATCACACAAACAACTAACCCCGTGGTTCTCAAACAAATGTGCTTACAAGGGGGGAACGAAGGTGGTCATTTTTCAAGTTTCTTATACCGGTATTAGTGAAATTAGCTTACATTGCTGGCTAAGGGGGGCGTGTGGACGTACCATTGTTTGTCAGGGGTACATCACAGGTAAAAGGTTGAAAAACGCTGAACTAACCTGTGTGTAACACCAGTTCTCAGCCACTGGACAAGAAACCTCGGGGATGGGAGGCGTCGACACTCTGCAGACGGCCATCCTCGAGTTGTCCGGAGACGAGGAGGTCTCGCGTTCCCCCTGGTCCGTCAGTTTGGCTGCTTGGTGGTGGCACTGACTCTTAGATCACAAGAATGGGCAAAGTGATGCTTGGATTTCACTCTGTAGAAGGGGAAGGAAACATAAGTGACTATGTGCAAAACTATATATGCATGTACATGGAAGAGAAAGGGAGAGTCAACTGAAAACCTTAAAAGAGTGATCTAAATTAAGGAAGATGGATTTTCTATTCATACCACATCATATGTGTGTGTGAGTTTTAGTGAGAGAATAAGTGAAAATTCATGATAATAACTAAAACTCATGACATGTTTGGTATCTACATGCATGTGTATTTCTCTATATCTTTGCTATTTCTAATTTAAAACTGAAGAAATAAGGTTTGCTTTGCATGTTTTTTTTTATTATTATTATTCATACCTTAAATAAGACTAGTCGGTCAGCCAAAGCTAAAGACCTGACATGCCTTCACTGTGTTTGAACAGGCTCCTTTCCCCTGCATCAAAGTTTTTATTTCATGTTCATTTCTTTAGTTCTTCCCCATACTTGAAAGCACAGCTTGCCACCAACTAAGGGCTTCACAAGCAGCATGGGCCCTCTAATGACAGTAACTGGAGCCCTCAATGAAATATGTGAGACAGAGGAGACATACAAGGCCTGACTGGAGATCCTAACAGGTAGGGTTGTGATAAATGCTGCTTTAGTTCACTGCTTTTACAGTTGATCAAGCTTGATCAATATACTGCCTTGTGCTGTGTTCTAACATTATAGTTTTCAGTCTCACAACATTTTTGGCAGCAGTTTATGTTTGTCATTATCTAATGCATCTATGGTCTGATGGTTATTATTAATAAATTACAGAATTTGTACTTAATTTTCCCATGTGGGTGTGTGTTCAATGTGTTGCACACCAAAAACCACAGACAACTGACAGTCAACCACACAAGAAACATCAGCATCAGTAAACAGATGGTACCATGGATAACATGAACAACTAAGTGCACCAATGAACATTAAGAACTAAGGAGAGAGTGGAAAAGTATGCTTGATTATGTAACATATTTCTTAAAGACAAGGGTTATGAATTTTGAGGCTGTATTTGAAGACTTTATAAACAGGGTTCCAAAGGGCAAACAGTGAGGCTCAAGGATAAGAACCATCTGCAGAATTTCTCCTGTCTGATGCATGGCAGAGAGTAACAAAGGTTTTGACGCAAGTGTTACTGAAGGCAGGATTATCTTCTGTCGAATACACTCAAACTGATGAATATCCATGTCTGTTCAGCATGTGAAAATTGTCATAAGTTCAACATGTCTGGTTAAGAAATCTCTTTACATTGCGTATTCTGTGAAAGTGTGAACTACTCTTGCCCAGCACAAAGCCAACTACAAAAAAAAATCTTCACTGAAGAATGTGCTATAAAAATCTGGACTATGCATCAAGTTTGTGTAAACAAAGATCCTGGCAGCAATAATAACCTGTAAGATTTAAATTCTTCCTGTCACACAAGAGATCCAAATCTTCAACACGTTTGGACTGCACTAATCTCTGCCAAACAAAGGCTCTGCAATTCCATGCTTCTCATTATAAGCAAAATTTGTATCATCTAGCAACCTCTAAAATATGGTTCTAACAATTTATTGGTACAACTGCCACTGTGGTTCTGAGATTAACAATAGCAAGAATAAATAGCATCCTCACAATCAGAGTAAGAGAGAGAGACAAAGAAAAAAAAACTGCTGCCACATAACAAAATCTAAAACAATCATAATCATATGCATTACTTTCATACACTATGTACTGATACATCATGCTCTATTTCTTAGTCACATATTTCTTATTCGTCATGTAACAATTTTTAAAAGCACTTCTTTTCTAGCTACATCTAATGTTGGAAGACAATTCACTGCTATTAACAGCCACCAAATGAGTCTTGTTACTATAAAAAATGTTAATATGGGCAGTCAAGATGAGAAGTTTGCCAGTGAAAACAGAAATCCTACAGCTCATGTTTAACAATCAATTGAAATGGTGAGGGGAAAAAGTTTTCATCAGCTTTGCCTGGTAATGGTTAAATTAGCAAAATAATTCACACAAATAGTATTAGCTTAGTCTGAACAGCTTCGGGCAGACTGTTCTAGTCCTTGCAAATATGAAGCACAAGTAATGCATAAACCACAGCATGTTGCTATTAATAAACTCATTTTAGAAATGAACTCTTTATACAGTTATAGTGATGCATGCTGAAATGTTCTCTGGCAAAGTTTTGCTTCCAAAATCCAGCACTTAGGATGTAGAGACAACACAAAACTGTGACAACAATGGAGGGAAAAAACTGGTTGAAGGGGATCTTACAGAAATCATAAGGACTATAAATGACTTTTCCTATTTTGAGAAACTATAAAGCACAGCTGTTAGTCCACTGAAAAATGTACTAAGTGGGAAAAGTAACTGAACAGCAGGAACACCTGTATAAATCTTAAGATGTTCTTCTACATTAAACCACTGCTTCTCATCATAATACATAATCCCTAATTTATCGCGGAAGATGCGTTCCAAAACCACCCACGTTTACCGAAAATCTGCGAAATAGAAATCGTATATTTATTTATGTATTTATACACTATGTTAAGGCTTTATAAACCCTCCTTCATATTTACGCTACATAAACCTTTTCCATTTCCTTAATAACCATTCCCAAACTGTTGTTTACAATTGTGAGTAGGCGCGTAGCATCTCAGGCAAGCGATGCTGGTTCTCGTTTCAGAGTAAATAATACACTACTTACTATAATTCATATTAATTTTATTATTTATGTTTCTTTATTGTTAGAATTAATATTAGTAATATGTTTTTATACACTTTGGGCTTTTTTCCTCTCAAAATTCATAATATATATATATTTTCCACTGATCAAATTTTGCAGAAAATCAACAAAGAAGTGTAGATCAGCGAATCATTTTCCCATTAATTTCTTATTAAAATCTGCAAAATAGTGAAGCCGCGAAAGGTGAGGCGTGAAGTGGCGTGGGATTACTGGATTTGAAAACCCTAAGAATGATGTCACAGCTGGAGATAAAAATCAATTGCATCTAGGGCATGACATACTGTAAGCACTTATTCTGTCCTAACACGGTAATTATCAAAACACACATAAAATATGTTTAATAATGAAATGAAATGCGCACCAAACACAAAGTTCGCATTACGACATTTACAATGCAAAACCCCATAAGTCGAAACAAGGCTTTATGCAGTAAATGGGAGATGTGTCGTAACCACAAAACATCGTAACTCGGCACTGACATAACCCGAGGACCACCTGTACTTTAGTGGCATCTATGCTTGCTAACAACTGTAATCATCTTATCTAGTTTTAGGTGTCAAAATCACTTTTTTAAGTTTCAGTTAATCAACAAACTTGGCACAGTGTCAGAATTTTGCCTTTGATGTATTTGTTCAAAGTGTCTTAACCTGACTGCATTTTCAAAAAAAGCTACCTTAATCATGAGCTGCTATTTCCTTGTGATCTTAATAAAGATATAGGTCAAGCTGAAATTATTTCCTTTAAGTTACTCCATATGATTAGATTCATCACAAGTTTTGTTAACAGCTTTGGTTTAAAAATTATATACAATGCTGCTTTTATCCTAATAAGACAAGAAGGAATATAAAGTTATGATTCAATGATAATGATACTAAACAGCTGATTTCTGCACTGGCCTGAAAAATTAGAGACAACTTGTATCTATCTAGAAACATCTTGCACCTATTTTTTGCTTTGAAAACTTATTAACCAAGAGTGATGTTACATAAGCCATGGTTTTTGCACTTCCTTAATTGTTTTCGCTGTCTTCCCTCCTAAACATCCAATGCTCACTCTTGCAAACTCACGTACGCACATGTCAACGCATTGACACAATGATCCACGTGAGTCTCACTAAATCATACACCTTAATATAAGAATATACTTTAAAACTTCTTTATGCATGTAATAATTAGATATTACTTTATTACCAGTATTATAATGGCTGAGTAAATAAACCCGTTTAAAAAAAAAAACTGAAAGTTCTAAAACGTTTCAACCCATGTTCGAAAACCCACTTTCGGAGGTGACGTATGGCTATGATTTGTTTACTCGTGTTCTTTCTAATTTAACCGATAAAACCAGTAGAACAAACTACTGCTTGAATATGATATTTGATTTTATAAGTATATTTTATATGAGTGAGGAAAATTATACAGGTTGAAGGTACTGAAAATACAGTGTAATATGTCAGCAAAATAAATGTCACATTAACCAGGTACAAGAAGCAGTAGTAACGACCAGTGAAAAGATATATTTACTATCTACTACAAGAGGAAATAGCAGCGTAAAACACTGACCTAGCTTGCCAAGTTATTACGATGACATTAAAGATACATTTCCGTTTCCAAAACGGTAGTCGAATTGGGTATGAAAATGTCCAGGACACAAAGAATCACTGGAACGTCGTCGGCTCTGTTCCGTCAATCTTTGCTTGGGACAGGTTGGCGCATGCGTAAAGATTCATGCATGATCGTTGAGACCGAGGCTATGGCCCGGTTAGTCTTAAGACAAATTCAGTCATATTGCTAGTAGCTTTCTGCTGTTTTTTAGTCTTTCCTCATCTTCCAACAATGCATTTTATGTTAAACACAAAAGCAATGGATATGTACATTCTTTGATATGATTGTTTTATCTAACTCAACCAAGAAAAGGTCAAGGATGCATAACAAAAGTAGAACAGGAAGTTATGATCACATGACACCCGAAGCCTGTGCAATGTTGACAAAAAGTGACAAAACAATTAGGCGGTGCATTGTTTACACTTTATTTTCATAAAAAATAACCAGTATGGAAAGCAGTAGTAATTTTCTTGCAAACCGACAACTAGTGGTCGTTAAAAGTAACCTAATTACTGTTTTCAGGTATGTTTTACTGCTTTTGATTAGAAAATACTCTTTCCAAATCGTTTCGATTTTTAGGGACGATGAACTTTGACGATTGAAGAGTTACATTTCCAGTATATCATTCCATGAACGTGTATATTAGTTTGTGATCATTCTGAACGCTAATTCAAACTGTAGATAACTTTCTGCAAAGAACCAGTTAGGATGCAAATTTGTCCATCTGGTTGATTTTTTTTTTTTTTTACGATGGAAAAGCATGTATTTTGTACAATTTTCGTGACTTTGGATGTGCATATGATTGTTTATTTTTAAGCGTGTGAGGTATCACAATATTTAATTGTATTTCATGCTTTTAAAGAAAATCAGTATAATTAGGACCCGCCATGTAATAGACAGGCTGTAGGAAATCAATCAGTATGTCAGTTTGCTGGTTGCACCCAGGGTGATAGCTGTGACTATTAGACGATAAATGACAGATTAGCCCAGTGCTTTGGTCGGTATCAATATTGAAGACTGGTGTTCCTGCAGAAATCCAGGATATATGTTACCAGCCCACATAGGGCAGAACCAGTCAAATTTTACTGTAAGTCTTGCCTGGCTGTGTCACTCAAAAAGAATGGGAAAAATTGTATGCATTGATGCAGCTCATTAATAAATTATTATTAATAAATTGGTGGGAAATAGGTAATATGTGGAATTATTATTGCATCATGATCCTGTATTTGGACTAAGACATGCTGAACATGATTCATACATTTTTTGGCAAGTCAGTCCTTATGGAGAAGACCAGCTACAAGTTGAGTTCTATATTCTATTTACTGAAATCTTCAGCAGAGATTTTGTGTGATGAAATACTGAGAGAACACAGTAGGGACTGATTGCATGTGATATTATCTTTGCAAAATGAACTTAGCTGGAAGTGCTGTGTCCAAAAAAAAGGGACAGATGTATCGCAGACAGACAAGTGTGGGTGACATCTTGACAAATTGTTGATTAGAAACAATCAACACATTGTCAACTTTGCTGTAGCCATTAAAAGAAATGAAGAATGTTACTGGCATGCTTTTGGCCTAATCAAAAAGGATAAAGGTCACCAGTAGACGCGTTTGAGTGACATCTCAACAAACTGTTGATGAGGGATGAGAATCAATGATTTCCAAGCATGCTTCATCATCTGGCAGTGAACTATCTTGGGAGGAGAAAGAAGAATGTTATTGAGCCTAGTTTCCTGGTGCAATCAGTATCTAAACAATATTGTTTCCTTTAGACTTGTCACAACAGTTCACAGACCTTCAGAGCAGCTTACGTCATTAACTTGAAGAAGGCACATCATTGCATGTGAAACCTCAGTATCATCAAAACTTCTGAAAACTGTGCTAAAAGTTTACCTACCATGTCTGTCTTAAACACCAGTGGTATGAGAGTAAAACAGATGACAATGTATTATACAGCTAATGGAAATTTTGTAGGTTTTTTTTTTAATCAAATGTATCATGCAAGGTTATAAACTAAGGTAATTTTGCAGGTATGCTGTTAAAGCGCTCATAGACAAAGCATGTTTTTGTAGCATCGATGATGGCTGTGAGGAATTCATCAATTTTAGTGCAGCAATGGAGCAGGTTTTACAGTACAGACTGAGGCGTAAGTTGAACTTTTTTTTTTAAAGTTCGATTTTTAAGTTTAAATTTATCAACTGAGAATTTAGCCTTTTTCTCTTTGGCACTGTTTTTTTCAGGTTATCTTGTAATAGTATAATTCGTGAGAATATCCCACAAAACATGGTTATATTTATTGTACCTTTACACAACTTCATAAGCTTATTTTGACTTGTTAATATGTTTTCCAGGAAAGAGCATAGAATATATCAAAATATTACATAGAATGAATGCAGCAAAGTATTTTGTAGCATAAAATGAAATTTTAAATTTGGCAAGATTTTGCAAACAGATATTAACATTATGATGCTAGCAGAATTGGCAACAAACTGACTTGATTACTTTGCGTGTCTGGAAATCTTCATTTGTAAATTAGAATGGATTATGAGATTCCAAGCCAAAGCAGACTGGGAAAAGAACAATAGAGAGCGAGAAAAAGGACATCGGAACCACCTGGACCCAACTGAAGGGGGTTGCCCAAAACCGGGTCCGCTGGGGAGATGTTGTTGCGGCCCTATGCTCCTCAGAGGAGCAACAAGGAATAAACTAACTAAACTATGAGATTTCAAGCCAGAACTAAAATAATTATTAAAAGTTTAATCTTTGTTGCAGATATATTTTACTTTAAAATAAGTAAAAAACTTTCTTTAAATGTTATTATCGGTAATGTTTATATGTGTGTAGCGGCAAAAATTTAATGGATTGTGTGTGTGTGTGACAGCAAGCAAAGCATGGTACAGTATTGAAGACCGCAGCAGTTTTTGGTTCTACATCAAAGCAGCTTGCCAAGGTCGGGATATGATTAGCTGTATCAACAACATAGACAACATCGAGAACATCAAATCACCATTGGCAAAGGTATATAAAGAGAGGAATTGATCTTTTAAGTGATGGCGATTGTGTGCTTGAGCAGCTGTAAACTTGAATAATTTGGGGTTATATTATTAAAACTGGAGCTGTGCACATTATAGGAATCTAAAGTAAATGCAATGCATGCAAAATTACAATTGTCACATTTGTAGCACAGTCCCTTTCCATTGCCCCAACTTTTAAAATGTTTTTGTTGTAGATTTTAAAAGCCAGCTTCTGTTTATACTTATGATACTTTTCAACTTTTCCTTATTTGTAAAGGGACATGCATTCCTGCGATGTGCTTTGATGGAGAAACGACTTGCAGACTACCTATCACAGGCTCTGAAACAGACCACCATAACCAGGTACTTATTTATATTTAATACTATTATAATATTATTATATTTAAGAACTTTTATAATCCAGCAAACTCTTCTGGTCATTCTTGCTGTTTTTTGTGTCTAGTGCTGTTTCTTGTGTTCCTTTGTTGTATGGTTAATTGTCTTTTCATTTTTAGTCTTTTGTACTCAGTGCATTGAACTTGCCTTTACATAGTGAAATGCACTCAGCAAGTTCAGTTATTATTATTATTTATAGACTAGTACAGAGGATTGCAGTCTGTCATAGAATTGACATTGTCATTTTAGCAATGATTTTATTTGTTGTGCACCCTGGGGGATGTAAGCTTTCTCCTGTAATCATGTTTATGTATTTCCCTTGAGCACATTGGAAGTGCTGCATAATTGTTGTTTGCAAATATATACTTCTTACAAATAAAAAAAAAAATCATTATTTCTGACTTTTATAGGTAACTTGCTGCTCTAAACAAATTGTTCAGAAAATTTTTAATTTTAAAATTTCTTTAAGCTTAATTAAGATTTTAAATGCTTTAGACATAGAAATGTGTTAAAATGGGGGTGGAGGGCAACCCCAAAACTTAGACAGATTTGGGTTTCATGAGCTGATTTATGGTAGAGTAGAAGACAGCAAGTCCAAAAGATTAGTAGCCATAAGGGCAGTGAATGTAACTAGTTATCTTACCTTCTTCATCTGCTGCCTCCACCTTTTCCTGATAAGTCAGTCATTTTGGTTAAACATCTGCTGGGTGGCTTGGGGCAAAATGCCTCAGATCTGCGACCTGCTGCTTCTGATGCAGCTGAGCATACTAACTACTGGCAGTAGAGCCTTCCTATTGAAGAGTGACATTTCTTTGAATGTTAATGCCATATCTTGGTAAATAATTATGAGGAACTTCATGCAATTTATTCTTTTTGTTTGGCTTAAAATGAGCAGAGTATCCGGCTGCTTCCATCTAAGCTAATTAACATTATTCAAGGGTTGTACAAAAACTCGTCCTGCCAAGTTATTCACAACGGCAAACTCACTAAACCTTTCGTCACTGCTTAGTAAAATGATGTGACACGAATACTGTAAGCAGCAGAAACAAAAGAAGTTTTCTGTTTGCAGGCGGTTTTATCAAGAGGGAGCTATCATGCTTGGTGATGAGGGTATGGAGCTTTGTGGTGTTCTTCTTGGGCTCAATGCCATCGATTTTGGGTTAGCACAGTTTCTTTATTTTGCGTTCACCTCAGCAGCTTTACCTTTACCAACATTTTTAAAGATTTAATTATTTTTATTTGTAAAATTGAGAAGAACATGTTTTAAACTAAATGATTTTTTTTTTTAAGATTGGTTACTTACATTTTTTCATGGTAACTAATTTCTTTCCTTACAGTTACCTGAAAATTAAATAAGATTTTAAGAATATTTGCTATTGAAAGTCAAAGAAAAACAATCAGAAAGTGAAATACTTTGCTTATGGGATATGTGTCGAAAATTTTGTAGGATTGTTTATTAACTTACAATTTTCTATCTTGCAGGTTTTGCCTCAAGGGAGAGAACTTTGGTCTTATGCCTTATCCTTTAGCCATTAATTATGTTCCCTTCATGAAGTTCAAGCAAAGGTAAGTTTCTAAATGAGAAGATAGTGCTTACCAGTCTGGAAGAAAATCTGTATAATAAATGAATTTCATATGGCATTGGCATGCTTATTCGCCTAAATCAAAATTTCAGCTGATGTAGTCAAGACAGCTGTCGATAGCTAGCATTTCACATGTCAGCCTGCTTGTCTGGCTACCTGTCCATCTGTTTTGTAAAACAGTGCAGAGAGCCTATGCAGTGATGCAGAAGAGATGCGAGAATTGTCCAGTTGCGCAAGCTCTATTATCAGTGAAGATGCTCATGATGGCACACCTGAAACTGGACAGGATCGGTACCAGCTACTGCTGAAGAGATATCTTTGTGTTCTAGAACAAAAGGTCAGATTCTGTGTGCCATTCTGTTATTTTCTATATTTAATGAAGCATTTCATCCCATTTCAAATGTACAAAAACAAAAGGAGAGTAGCTATGTGTGTATATTTGTGTCTTTATAATTTAGTTATTAAATGTAACTTACTGTTTCTTACCATAGCTTAATGAAACTTTTGTATGGCAAGTTGAAGGGACTTGCTGTTTCTGATGGCCTAATAACTAAAATCTGAAAGGACAAATGTTCACTCAGTATCCATTTTTTTTTTGATGGACATGTCAGAACTTGTACATAAGTAGAACTCCTGTTGCTGTCAGATTGTCACCTATGTGTTGGGATTACAGAGTTTTCTGGAGGAGGTTGCGGCATCACAGGAAAAAGTTTTGGAGACAGCTTCTATTGCCCAGCAGCAGCAACTACAGCAACAGCATGAGATGCAGATGCAGCAACAGCAGTATGAAGCAGTTATTCTGGAGTTGCAGGCACAAGTGTAGGTTTTCTTAACTCTTCGTAGTCTCCTGCTCACCCACTGAGTAAATGTTGTTTGTGTGGATCTTCATCTGAATAATGGCAGATGTTTTCACACTGATCTTCATGGATGACACAACTTGACTGCATTCTCACTTTTTCAAAATTTTTATTTAAAAAAGATTATGGCTGCTAAAGATGTGAAACAGAATTGTGGTTGAAATAACTCCTTTGATTAGCAGAAAAGTATAATAGCAGTATAATAACCACAATCATAGTTGCCATAATTTTAGCTAACACTGTATTTGAATAAGTTAAAGTGTTTTGGTAGAATGGTCTGTTGTCATAAATTCTTGAGAGAGGGAGAAATAAGATGACCTAATATTTGAGATGTAAAAGAAAATTTTATATAGAAATATGTAAAAGAAGTATTCCTTGTGCTACCAGGGCACGTATGAAAAAAGTGAATGAGTCACTGCAGCAACAGCTGGTGCTAGCACGCCAAACCCGCCTGCCATTAACGGAATTGGGCACCACCAGCAGGTCTGCAGCCAGTTCATTTGTTGCTGCCATGGAACATCAGCAGAAATTAAACCAGTACGTAGTCTTATGTTTATATAAATGTACAAAGCTTGTAGCTTTTAATCTTAGGCTATTACTCAAAATCTAACTGGCATGCATTCTTGTATAATTAAACTATCAAAAGAATCTTATTTTTTGATACATTGCAAAAGGTCATTAATAACCACAATCAACTGAGGTGTGGGGGAACAAATGGTTGGGTTGGTGGGCGTCCAGTCATTTCACCCCAAAACCATATTATTGGAGCCATATTGACCTCCCATCTGAGTCAAATCATTCCCATGATGACCATATTCCATACCACATCATCCCAACACTGAAAGTCAAATTGACATATACTCAAGCTAAATGAATGCCTGAGCAGCTGCACTTATATAATGTTAACTGAATATCTGCACATGATATGTTTAGTATGATCATCTAAACTGAAAAATAAATGACACCAAAGGCTTATTTTAAAAATTGATCAAATTGTGTTTATGCACCATTGTGAGATTTGTGCTCAGAATATGTATTCCCAATTGGTCATTTTTGTTTTGTAAGATTTTGGCTTTGTTCAAACAGTGCAAGGCTTTGTTGTTCATATTTGATGTTGATAGCTGCTTGTGTTTTTGGGGATCAGTTTGTCTTTTGGGCATGGGTTAATTTGACTTTCCTTGTTGGGATAATGTAGTCACTCTTTTGTACAACATTATGGTCATGGCAGGAGTGGACGATAGGGCTGGGCAGTGTGGTTTTTGGTAAAAACAACAGGTCACCCAACAAACAAGTGGTCTCTTTCAAAATATATTTCATGTTATATCTAAAGAAAGTCATATTATATGACAAACAATGGTCAGAAGCCATCTGTTTTATAATATACTTAATTTTTTTCAACACATAACCTCTGTAAAACAGTCATAACAGAACTCAGACTGTCGGTCATAAGTCACATTAGGGAAGAAGTCGTAATAGAGTTATTTATTTAGCAAAATACCTTCAAGGAATTATTTTGGGTCATATCTAAGAGGGGCTCACAATATGGAAGGTCTGGATAAGGAGGTTTCACTATAATTATTTCTGCTCCACTGCTGCTGGGTTGGCAGTAAAGTTTTCCATCTTCAAATCCAAGCATGCTTCAGACCAGCAGCCTTCTGTTCCACAAACACTAGCTCGCAGACTATGTAGCTTTCTTCCTGTAACCTTTTAATAAATTAATCAAATATCTTCATCCCTTGTTTACCCCGAATCAACATAAGTATTTATTGTGTTCCCAATATATGTGCATTCCATGTGCTGTATGGTGTTGCTACCATTTCTAGAATACCTTATATTTGAAGGTCATCATTAACATTAGGGTGTGGGGCATGTGTTTCAGGCAAAGTGTAAACAGCTCAAACAGTCACCCTAGAGTGGCACAGTCTGTTGATGCTCGCAGCATGGTATCAGCCATTTCCGATTTGTCTGAAATGGGCTGCATGGTAGAAGCTCATCAAGAAATGGGTGAAAGGCATGTGGATGACACTCAAAGTATGGTGCCTCTGGTTGGATCCCTGATGGATCTAAGTGAGCCAAAGGGTGACAGCTCATCAGTGACCCTGTGTGCAAAGTCTGACCCTGAAATCAGTGCGGTTGTCCTCCACAGTAAAACTAGAGCCTTCGTGGGGGGTTTTGATGAGTTAAATGGAAACAACATTGACATCGAAGGCAGAGAGATTTCTTTCCCTGGACAAGTAGGGACAGAACCAGGTAGTGGAGAGGAGGAAAAGGAAATTGCTGTCCTGGGAGATGATTTACAGGGATCCATTATTGTTCTGAAGGAGCTGGAGGGCGAGGCCATGGAAACAAAAGCATTGACGGATCAGAGTGATGCCGAGACAGAGTCTGAAGGTATAGAGGCACTGTCAGAAGAAGATCCAGCATCTTTAGAGCATGGCCAAAGCCTAACACCTTTTGAACCTCAAGTGGGAATACCTACCTCATCCACGACTGAAGATTTTCCATTGCATTGTAGAATTGAGAGCCTCCCGGAAACAGAAGAGATTTCTGCCCATGGAGAGCTTTCTGGAGGAAGTTCTATGGGTAAAGATGCTGTGGATCAAGAATCATTAAGCCCTGAAGAGAAAAATGATGACAAGAAAAGTTCTGCAAGCAGCAGTGAAAAGGAAGAAATGTCAGAGCCAGAGATTCTGGTGCGAGAGGCAAATGAGCATGAAGAAGTCAATAGCAACAGCAGTGGATCAGACATTGCTAAGGATGCCTGGGATATGATGAGTGATGCAAGCAGCCAGTAGCAATTTTGCTGCAGCTGATCTTGTGTTTGCAGAATCAAGCTGAAAAGGATCATTGGACCTGTATGCGTGCACAAACTTGCGTGTAAGCATGCATTCACACATATGCACATGCACACATATATGTGTTTGGATTCACAGGTATAGGAAACTACGACTGAGATTAATTGAGTGATTGTTGAATGACTAGACAAACTTTATTAGGCACAAAGAATAGGGCTTCCTGCACACAAGAACCTGATTTGTTGTAATGTCATATAATTTGTTATTGGTAGTTAAACATTCTTAGTAAATCATCACAGGCAAGGCAGTGTCACACGTTGTTCTACATTATGGCTACTACTTATTTAAAAGTACACTTCTGCCATTCTTGACTATTTTCTCAGACAGAAGCTCTGGCTGAAAATTTTGAGACAAATTACTGCAAGTGCTCACTCTTACAGTCAGACATTTACCATTCTCTTTTTGACACATTTTTGACACCCAGCATTGAATCAGATTCTTACCCTAAGAACAGTTTATGCTGCAGTTTTCTATAGTCATTCCACTGTTTTGATGTATTCCAAATGATGGACCAGAGAATTTTAGCATCATTAACCACTTTTTTCTTTGGATGTTACTTATTGTGACAATATAGTTCTAGAAATGACTTCAAAGACATTAAAGCAGGCATCTTAGCAGCTGATAATCATTCTGCTATGTGTTTAAGGTCTGTTTGATGTCACTGGCAGAAATCCCTACAAACTTCTTGTGATTCGTAATCATTTTAATGTACAAGGTCACATAAAAATTTATATTGTGTGGACAACAAAATCCCAAATAAAGATTCAGTGTTCATTCTTGATGAAAGAAATCGAATTGATAAGATCAACTAATGTGTTCTTGTGATGGCTTTTTGCCTGCCTCTTACATCTTTGTCATGCAGACCATTCCAGTTTGACATTTGCTTCAGTGGTTATATTTATTTGTGATTATGAGAACTTTTAGACTGTCTTTCAGCACTGGTTCCTTAAGCTGGAGGAAAGTTTGATCAGTGCAAATGATTTTGTTATGATTTTGTGGAAGGGATTAGTAGTGTCATTTGTTCACCTTTACCCTCCCTCCCCTTTTATGCATCATACAGCAAACCAACAAGTGGATGTCACATGGTGTTGTCCACAAGTTATCTGTGCTTGCAAAAACTTGTGCCATGCTTGCCTCATGCGTATACACTATCCCTGTTAGTGATAGAGCAGTGATTTTTTTAATATAATCTCTCAGAAGATTATATTTGCTTTATTGTGGTAGGACACTGTATCAGTAAGCCTGTTTATTTTGATCAAGCTTCCATGTTATCTTTAAAAGTCTCTAACGTCCTCCTTGCATGAATAAATACTGGTTGACGTCATTCTCTCTTGTGATGTTAGTTTCTATGGACTCTCTGAACTCTGACCTACTACTGCTTCATCTTTATTCTTAACGACATTTTTAACTTAAAAAAAATTATCATAATCAACAATCAATAGTTCAATGTTAAATGCAAGACTTTCTGTTACGAATGCAACATATTTGGAAATCACAGTGGAGGTCGGCTTTGTCAGATGCTGCTTCAGCGCTGGTCGCATCTGAAATCACAGGTGGATCAGTGCTAGCATCATCCTCTCCTGTCATCAACAGCTTCGGTGCGGGCTAATAAGTCTTCTTCATCATGACACTATTTCTGCGATATGTAGCACCATTGTCAGTTCGAACAATGTAGAACAGACTGCAGTGCCTGGTTTTCAGGTGCTGTTCTTGTCCTGCATGCGGACAATGTCTCCAAACTGAAGAGAGAAAAGTGGCTGTTACAAAGTCTTTTTATTGCAATCGTCTTGATGCTCTCTCTTTTTGTTGGTTTAATGTTGGAACTGGTTGGTTTGGAATGCTGGGTCTAAGGCAGACGTCTGTAGTTGGCAGTCTTGTTCTGAGACATCTGTTCATCAGCAGTAGTGCTAGTGACACACCCTTTGGCACCAGGGTACTTCTGTATTGTACAATGGTACTGTTTGGGTCTTGCCTTGGCGCCTTTGCTTTCTTTAAAATGTTTTTTAAAGTCTGTATGCTACGCTTTGCTAGGCCATTGGACTGTGGGTGCTTGGGGCTGGAAGAAGTGTGCTGAAAACGTCTCTCTGTTTTCTAACATCCTCCTTACATGCATAAATACCGGTTGACGCGATTCTCTCTCGTGATGTCAGTTTCTATGACCTCAGCTGAACTCTGACCAACCACTGCTACAGACACTGTGATATACTACAGCATACCATCTGGGCAGTCAGTAACAACCGTACCATTCTTCCGGGTTATGTTTCAAACGTTTTTCAATGTTGAACAGTTGTAGTTATGTTCTGGGAACTGCTGTGTTGTAAATAGACTAGTCATTGGCCAGCACATCAAAAGCTGTGTTGGTACATGGTAAAAATACCAAATTGTTGTTACTGCTTCGATCATTTAAAAACCCACCATTGAGTTGGAAAAAATGTAATCTTTTAAGAGATTTGGAATCAATTTATATTTTAAACACGTCCTAGTCAGCGTACATTTGCCGCTTGTCTTGTGTGCTTGAAGTGATTAAAGCAGGAGTGAGGAAAGGGAGGGACTTCTTCTGCAGGTAATGTGCAATATGAGGAAAGGTGTGGTTGAAAATTACCCAGCATAAATGCTTTATTTCTGTGATATCATTTACTGTCAGAGACCCCATCACTTTGAATCACCACAGAGTACTGCATTATATATGCTGTATATGTTTCTTAACCCAACATTAATCCTACCATTGAAATAAATATTAAACGTTTTTTGTTTGTAATGTACTATGATGATCGCTTGATCTTATTTATTATAAACACAATGTTCAGACTGAATTGGCTGCAAATGTTGCCAGAATATTTTGTCAAGAAAAATGCCCAGAATTGCTATTGAAAATGTGTACATAGCCATTCTTGTGGTCATCCTGAGCTACTATTCTCAGTGAGTGATAAAACTGTAGAACTGGCTGTGCAAGTGTTTCTTGGAAAAGCAAAGGCTTTGTAAATCCATGATTGATAGCCCTTATTATGTTAAGAGTCATGATAGTCATAATTATGTTAAGAGTAACCTGAACACTGCATCACCAGCTGTTCACCAAGACTCTAAAGCTGGTTCAATCTGCATTTATCTGGGTCTTCTGCAGTCAGTATTGAACCCCTTGAACTACTACACTTTTTTATATCTGTATTTGGGTAATTATTGAACTATTTTCGGCTTTGAAGCCTCAGTATCCTCCCTGCTGGGTGCAATGCTCAGAATATTTGTGAATCCAAGTTTAATACTACTTTCGTCACACACACACAGAAAAAGGCTAATTGCTTCTATAGCTGTTGTGTGAATGGACTGGAGCTAAAGAGTTGCTGGAAGGTCAACAAACATTGGGAAGGGTGAGGATTATGCTGATTGATAATGCCTGAAAACATTTACATTGGGAAGGCCTCAGCCAATAGAACAACTGGGAATATGTTAATTAGGCATATAGTGGTGTCATGATTTTGACCTCTCTGTACACATGGTGATGTTTGTACAGGTCATTAGAGAAAAAAAAATGTTGCCCCTCACTAGTCTTTCAAGGTTGCATGTGTTGATGGGAAGACTTAATCCAAGCTGAAGCGAAAAATGTGTAATGTTACTTGGAGCATCATTTGTTCTCAAGGGAACAAGAGACTGCCCAGCATCACACTATGGACTGAAATAGAATACCTGTTAATTGTGGTTACACTTCATACCTAAGATATCAATACTCAGTAAATGATTACCTGCTGGAATATCTCCTGACATCAAGAGCACTCAGGACAAAATGCCATCAAAAGTTTGTTGAGATTTGCCATTGGTGAAAAGTGGTGTGTTGAAAACAACATAAGACTTTTTGTACAAGAGGCACCTTTACCCATGGTTTGCACATGACTGCATCTGGCTATTCCAGGGTGCTTATGTGCTGCTGATTATCATTAGGCTTTACCCTATGGCATCATGGTGGTGCCCAGTATGTGGGGAAAAATGCACATTCCAATCGCATGGTTTATGTATCTGTGAAGATTTGTCAACAAAGGGGTGAATAAAAACTATGGTGATAGTAAGCTGGAAAGCCCTTATTTATCCATGGCTGAGCAGCAGCATATGGAAGAGAAGGAAGCATTCTTAGAGATATCAACCAGCAATATTAAATTTATTATAAAAGAAATTGCATAAAATAAAATTTCCAGATTAAGTGTACGTTTTTATGATTTGCTTTTCCTGCTGCACACTTGCAAACCATCAGGAGTGTACATTATTAGGGCATTGTTGAGAAATGCAGGTCACAAACACTTTTATGAGACATGATTGCTGGTTAAAAATACTGATAATAGGATGGAAATGTTATTGTTGCATTTTAGAATAAGAGAATGTCAAACATTACTGTAAGTAAATAAAATGTCATATAAGCTTCACAAAATCGACTCTTTTTTTATTTAAGCATCAAAACAGAAGACTGTTTGTGAGAGTTACGTGTGTGGACATCTACCCACACACCTGTATGTATGTGTATGAATATACACAGTTGTCTATACACGTCCTAATTGGTCGTAGAGACCCGGCCATTCAGCATCGTCCTTTTCGAGGTTGTTAACATGTCTCTCGGTCTGTTTCACAACTAAACTCTGTTGATGATCTTGCAGCTAAGGCCAAAATCAGAACCTGAAAGCTATTAAAATGTTTATGGAAAATTGAAGATATACAAAGAAGCGTTCGATTCTCAGGTTGTACCAATATTCACCTACGGGACGGAAATTCAGGGTTTCCAAAGATATGAGAATGTTGAAAAGGTACACATGTTCAGCTGAAACATTTCTTAAATGTGGGTTTCCAAACACCAAACACAATGATCTATGGTGACCTCGGACGGTATCCAATATTGGTGACTACAAAAGTTAGATGTACTAAGTATACTGGCTTAATTCGTCTTTGTTTATATGAATGATGCTAGACTCCCCAGAAAAGCATACAATATGTTAAATTATTTACAAGAAAATGGTAAACGTACTTGGGTTTTCTTTGTGTTAATAGCTCTGGATTTGTTTGGCTCTAGCAAAGTGTCAGTAACAAGAAAATGTTTTTAAGAACCTTTAGACAAAGACATAGATTGTTTCCAACAAGAATGGCACAACAATATATGCACAAGTGAAAGACTTGAGCTGTATTCTAGTTATTAAGAGCTATGTACAGCCTGAGAGATATGTAAAAATATTAAGAATATGTTGTTTAGGGGAAGAATTTATTAAGTTTATCACCCATCAATGTGCACCAGTATCGCTACAAAAATGATGTATCTCCCAGCTAGTTGATAGGCCTCCGATGCAAGCATGAGATTAAAGATGAAGTGCATGTGTTGTTTGATTGTCCTGCCTATGACAATTATAGATCGAAAGTTGATGTTTTAAAATCCACACCACCATATGAACAGCGCACAGATCAAATAACACGAGTCTTTATAGATAACTCTGAAACAACCATCAAACAAATCTGTATCAAGTATTTAAAAACAGAAATCAACTGAATACATTAGTTGGAAACATAAAGGAATGTTAGTCTGCATAAATAACGCTATTGTAAGTATTGCTGACGCTGTTTTATTTCCTCCTTGAAACAAATCAAAGGGTTTGCTCAATAAAGAATTTGTTCTTGTGCATCTCCCTCTCTACATAAGCACCGTGAAACAGACATCTGCAAATTTACTTATTACTTTGAGCATATTTTACCATTTAGGAAGTAAACAATGTCAAACTGAGATCAAGCTGCTAAATGTACAATAGCCAGAGCAAATTATTGTTTTAAGTACTTGATATGAGTGTTATGCATGTATGACAGGTCAGCAAATAATATTTATATGTTCTGGCAGTTTCAATAAATGCAAATTACTTCGTTCAGATAAAAGAAATTTCAAGAAATATATCTTCATGCCGCAGGATTATAAAGCTTGAATGAGGTAAAACAACTAAGAAAAAAAGACTAGCTTGCATACAACATTTCAATGCTGTCAAATGCCATTCATTCTATGTTGGTAAGTAAATTATTCAATTAAAATTGTCCTTCCAATATGAACCGATTGAATACTTTGCTGACATTTGCTTTCTGGGATACATTCTATAATGTATAATATAAAGACTGTTTTTTTCATGTGAATCAATATAAAATGTATTTAATGTATAAATTAAGCATGAACAGTAAATGCAACTGGATAAAAGTTGGGTTCAATCAGTTCATGGGTGGATAGCTAGACAGCTGTTACTGACATATGCTACAGTAAATTTAATTATAAAATGAACTAAAAAATTTAATAAAACCATAAAAAATGTGCTACAGCACCTCTGATAATATAAAACATTGTCTTTCTACTACAAAAATAGCTTTGTGCTTTTCTTATTGCACCTTAAATGCCACCAAGGAGAAAAAATGTGTTTCTTTGCCACTGCTCTCATGTTTGTGCAAAACTATGTATTTAGTGCCTATAATCACAATAAACTGAACATACCACCCTGGTTGTGGAATGGTTGAACCTTAAAAAAAGTGTCATTAGCAATAGAAGACTCAAGGTGAAAAATGAAAGTATATAATGCTAGCCACATTTCTGAACTGTCAATAGTGCACATTGACAGATTTGTTAGTATTCTAACAGACTATAGGCAATAATATAAAAATGTCTGCACCATCCTTGACAACATCTAATAAGCTTCAATATCATCATTATAAGAAAAGTATAAAACTCATTAGAAATTACAACAGAAGAATCTAGACCAGTAACATTTTTGTCTTCCCTTTTCATCTCCATACTTGTCAATGGAATTCTCAAACCCACAAAAAATGTCCCATTGAAAATGAATATTTAACAAGATCCTAATTTTCTGTGTATAGTATGATGATGGCATTCTTGATGTCACAGCAACTTTAAGGCTGTCATGAAGGAAGCAGGAAACTGCTGCACATTTCACTTCCAATAAACATTGGACTGTAGCTCTTCTAATGTAATGTGCTGTAATAAAAGATATATTAAAAAAAAGAACTGCCTACACAGTTCATCTGAAAATCTTTGGGATCATTTCCAGTGATCGTTCTTTCCCACTGCCTTGACTACTCAGGTCATTTGGATATCAAGTTGTATGTAGTAATATGCATCCATTTTGTTCCCAGCCACTCCTTAATACCATCTATGCTCGCACACAAAATTTGTCTGCTGGTCATCGATCTCAAGTAAGAATTCAGCTTAAGTTTGTACCATTCACAAGAAATACCATGCAATTAAATGCTGTTACATGAAACATTGCTCTCAATTCCCAGGTGTTTCCGTATGTATGCTGCCACAAGTCGTTGAGGTCGCTGCTGCCATTCCTCAATAACTTCATGAGCCACATTGATCTGATCACCTTCCATACGATCAAGAAGTGTTACACAAACAACTGCACCTAGAAACCAAAAGCTGTCATAAGTGCTAATATTAAGCTTCTTGGTTGTAATAATAACTCATCGATAATAAAGAAAGCCTTTGGTAATAGTTGTGGACAGAATGGTTCATCTACTATAAGACTCAACTGTGCTGATTGAGTAGAGTACCTAGCACAAAGTCAACAATAAAAAAAACTGAAAAAGATGAAGTTTTCCTATAGAAGAGTGCAAAGAATTATGCTTACTCTTTATGCCTGCTCGATAGCAGTATGCTGCAAAGCATAAAGATTCCATCTCAATGTTTTTAATGCCTCGGTTGTGAACACGTCGCAGAAATGCCATTTTATCTTCTTTGCTGTAATCACAAAAGAATCCATCCAGGCGAGCCTGACCTGTTGAATTAAATTAATTTATAAGGTAATGAACAGTTGCAATAGAAAATGTGCATTTCAGAACCAAGCTTACAATGCAAATTTTTAATCTGTGACACATAAGATATTATAGAAGTGAAATAATTATGTATAGTTTGATATCCAAATAATATGGTGATTATGAGATATAAATGGCCCACAGAAGACGATCGTCTGCTTAATAGTAATAATAATAAAGTTCATTTATATAGCACAATACACTACCCTTATGAGCAAGCTTATGGCACTTTACAAATAATTATAACAAAAATAATAATAATAATCATGATAGGGAGAAATTGAAGCAACTGAGATGACAGAAAAGAAACAAGGATAAAGTGTGGAAGAGGGAAAAAAGTGTAGTGCTGTCTGATTAGTGACCAAACACAGTATTCCATCATTCAACAAGTCTATGAAATCAAAGTAAATATATATTGGTTTCACAAAATCCATATGAAAGTGTCATGTAGACAAAATAAAACATTGTTGCCTGTGGATTTAATATATTATCATAATTTGAAGTCTAGAAAGAAACAAGCTTCAATATTTGTCTAGCACTATAAAACAACTTCTGTTCTGATGAGATGACAAAATGCCAACCTTCATAAAAATCTAAAGTGCACATCGTTTTGCCGATGATGGTGTCAAAGTCAGCATTAGGATCAGCTAGGTTTAGCAACTCCTGGGCAACCTCATGTGACAGACGTGATGGATGCTGAAGCATCATGCCAAGAGTTGCCTGGTACATGCAAACAACCGAACAAAATTTACAAATAGAAATTATTCAGTATCATTTTCAGCATCTTAACATTACTCAATATATGAGCTCTGTCCTCTTTATAGCTCCAAGTTTGAATGTAGCATCTTAATTTCCTCAAGACAAACTATGAAGACAATTGATAGCAGTTTCATTCATCACACACATCTGTGCAGATTTTCTTTCAAACAATGCAAATTAAAGAGTTAGTGACTCAGATAATTTATTATCTTTAGTATTCTTTA
The DNA here is from genome assembly GCA_004794325.1 of Pomacea maculata. Classification (NCBI taxonomy): domain Eukaryota; kingdom Metazoa; phylum Mollusca; class Gastropoda; order Architaenioglossa; family Ampullariidae; genus Pomacea; species Pomacea maculata. Next base: position 275,861 of record SRHC01003612.1, on the reverse strand, counting down.
CCATCAATAACTAGTCATGATTAACAAACTTGCCAGCATGGAACAACCCTGAGATATAAGCTCAGAATTGTAATTTTTATCAGTGTTTTTAGCAAGTAAATAAAGAAATCAGTGGCAACCTAAAACTCCCCCCCCCCCCCCCCAAAAAAAAGACATCAATAGGTGCTGTTCGATGTGGGAGTGATAATGGTGGTTGACATGGTGCTGCCTGCTGCATGGGTACAGAAATGTTCCAGTTCTACCAAAAGAACCTGTAGCATCAACCCTTTCACTGCTGGGCTTTCCCACAGCAGGTTGCTGCAGATGCCTATCTTTCAGGGTGCAGTCTGCAAGATTAGGGTCACCTCACTCAAGCAGCTGTTTCTTCTGAACTATTTCAATAATTGTTTTTCTGTTCCTTACTTTACAAGATTTATTTAGGATGTCCTTGTGACTGTCCCTGATTTCCATGTAGAATAATGCCATAAATTTGTAATATAAAATTATTTTATCTTGCAATATTCTTCGCACACAAAACTAATTGGGCTCAAACATTAAACCCAGTGTGCATAAGTAGTTAACAGAATTATTTAAAAACAAAATAAAAAAGAATTTTTTTAATTTCACACTTTAACAGACGTACAGTTGCTTTAGTGAGGTGACTGTTATCACTCACACTGCAGTCATGCAATCTAACATTAGCAGCTTGATGCTTCTATATATACTCTGCACAGTGCAGATCAATTGTAAACAAAGTACTATTCATAACTCCTTTAGTAATATTGTCTGTAATGTTAACCATCATGTAACGACTCCATCTTTACACTGTTTACAGTACCTATATCCCTTCACACCTTCATCCTTTGCTTTATGTTCTACTCATGTACTTCATCTTTATGTTGTTCAGTGTGCCTACATGTACCTCACTGTCAACTGCCTGTTATCTAATGTTCATTCATCATTACTGATCTGCACAAAGAGTGCAATCTATTCTGGTCATGATGCTGCACATTACAAGTCCACATTATTATTATTAAACTGTCCTAATGTGCAGTGATACAAACTTTCTTACACCACACAATCAACAAAATCCTATGTTACTCCCAACTGTCATAGCTGTTTGAGGCCTTCATGCCAATGCTACATTTCTGCCAGTGCATGAGTGTTTTATGCACCTTTCTTGAATCTGTGTTGTACATACCACATATCGTTGATATAGATTGTAATCATTATAGCGCTCATCTGGAAAAAAGGTATGCCACATGCAGATGATGACTTACTTGTAAGTGATGCTGTCACTTTGTTCACATTCCCAGAAAGTCTTCATTACTGTCAAAATTGCTGGTGAATTCTTCTCTGTTGTCAGATTCATTTTGCAAACTCAGTAGAAAATCTGCTACCAGTTTCAAAAATTGTTGCATGCTTTCTACTCATGTCTCTACCAGTCAAGTAGTCATGTGCCACAAATATAAAAAGCAATATATGCAAAACCCTCCAAAAAAAAAACAAAAACAAAAAAAAACAACCAATATACAAAGATAACGTGTGCTTGGCTAATAGTATTTGTTTTGCATAACCCCCTACCCAACTACCCGTAAATAAAAAGCGCATGATGAACCATCTGTGCAGTCCGACTCTTATCAACAGCGGCAGTCTGCGTCAACTCTGGTACTGGTCTGACAGCTGTTGATTATGGCAGTGAAAGCATTAGCAGAAACTGTGGCCCTTTCCTGTATTGAAAAGTACTCACCACTTCCATGTATGGGCGCAACAGCCCATCTACAGCCTCCTCTGTTATGATGACTGTCCCAGGCTTCAGTCCTATCACATAATACCAACACCATTCAAATAAATCTGCAACTTGCAGATCAACATAAAATCTTTACTTGCATGACTTTTATTTTATTATATAATGTACATAAAAAGTATAAACTAATTTAAAACAAGTATAATCTAAGATCCAAAGCAGGTATGATGGTAAAGTTATGCAAACATGTATGAGTGTGTATGTGTGGTGGTGATAGTGTTGTTTAGGAAGGGTGTGTGTATGCCCAATCTTTATGTATGGTTACCTGTTTTATCTTACTTAAATTATTTTTACGTTTAATGCCATAACCATAAAAGAAAAATGTGTCTTAAGCTGTAACATCCCCTGTATTACTCCACCGCAAATTCACAGTCATTACATCTCACTCACCAAGACCTCCACTAGTACCAAGTCTAAAGAAGGTAACATCTGAGCATTCCGCATGGTGCAAAAGTTTAAAAATTTCATGGATGATAATAGACAGGGACGGTATACCCATACCATGCTGAAAAAAAAAAAATAATGATTAGCAACATGAATGGTGTATACAAATCATTCTAAGATGCACACTTGGACATTCTGTCATAAACCTGCATGCTCAAAAAAAAAAAAAAATCTTCAACAATGCATAAAAGCATAAATTTTTCTGTTAAGCCATATGACTTACACTGACAGAGAGAACAGGCCCAACTTTATACAGTACATATCGATCTGACCCATGGGCAATGTCACAAAGATCTTGGCCAGCAGGCATCTTGTAATTGAGTGCTTTGACCATGTACTCTGCAAAACTGCGCATGCGATTGGGTGATCCTCCAAAACACACAAACTGAAATATGTAAAACATAAAACAAGCCTTTAAAAGTTATATTTCAATGAATAATCATCCATTCAAAGCAGAGGAAATAAGAAACATTTCATATCAGCAGGAATATTTTTTTTAAAAATGCATTTCAAGTGAGATATATCATGCATAAATTGCTTCCATTTTGTCAATAATAAGAAGAAACAGAAAAAGAGGACCAATAATAAAAATAATGAATTCTATAATACCTTTCCTAATGGTCAAGATGGACTTATTACTTCAGAAAAACAATACACATATAATAATAATGTGCATAGGAGTGCATGGTTGTGAGTTCTGATTCTGAAGAAGTATTAGCGATCACAAAGGAAATTGAGAAAATATGTTAGTGCATCTCCTCATAGAAGAAGTGATAAAATTGAGAATTAGAAAAATAATTGTTTATCAGCAACATGATGGCCATGAACAAAATGAATGGAAGTGGAAGCAAAGGTAGCAATGAAAATGGTCTATAGAGCAGAAAGTGAACAGTTGTAGGAGAGTACAGATCAGAATCAATTCAGCCAAAAGTGAGAGAGAGGACCATTACTAACCTTAACATCATGAAACATGTCTTTAAGATCATGTGATTTTTTGCCCAGTGCTATATGATACAGCACATCATCCTCAATATCACTGAAATGTTGATTTCTCATCTGAAGAGGACCTGTTCTGTATGGAAATAGTAACCCATAATTCAATAAACCTGTCAAGACACTTCATAGATAGAACGATATTGCAGTGCAGCTTATATGCTAGATTAATATTAAAGCAAGAAGGTCATAATACATGATGCAGAACTAAAGCAGTAGGTAATTGTCGTAAGACCCAGTCTTGCGGTATTCAAACAAGTTTTTATGTAAACTTATTAATATTCTTTTATCCCTTTTTTGTGATCAATTCATTTTAGTAATTTGTACTTACTGTGGTATATAGCCGGCTAACTCTTCAACCGTTTTTATAGGAATAAAAGACGCCATAGTATAGCAGTAAAGTTTAATACAGGTTTAGAGTGTATTTTCAAATACGTCTAGAAAAAACTCGTTGAGAAAATCAGATTGTGAATTTGGTCTCCCTAAGAACAGACTAAAACGTATTTATGTGTAAATCTCAGTCACATAGCAAGAGATCAACTGGATAACGAAGGTATGTCCATCAGTGTATTTATTTTATTGTTATATCTGCGCCGTGCACATCCTGTTGTGATGGGAATGCCTGTGGTGTTGCTAAAAGTTTCTTGGATTCGAAACGATTGACGATCAAAGAAGTTCAAGGATAGCGTGCAAGGACTATCAAGGTGAAGAGAGCAGCTTGAAAAGATTTCGTGTTGATGTCAAAAGTGTATTGAATTACTATTTTGTGCATTTTCGCTACTAAAGAGAACAATTTTATTTCCAAGAACACATGCTTATATATCATACCAATATAACTAGAACGGAAACAATTAGCATATAGTTTGGAAGGACGGGGTCACGACTTCTAACCTCGATGGTTTGACCCGGGAATTCCCTTGAAGGGGGTTTCCTTACTTGTGACGTCACTACGCTATTCACTACCGGTGCCAACAAAAATGGCGTCCCCATCGTTGGAGTATCTTAATAACGTGTGGCAGTATGTACCCCAGGGTCACGAGAAAGCTTTGAAACAAGCTGTTTACAACACAGTGGCCAATATTTTCGTTCTTTTAGTTGCAGGAGCCTTTATTGCTGTTTATTTCGTCTTCTCACCTTTCTTGCGGCCATTATGCTGGGCTCTCTTGTGTGGGACGTTTCTCTACCCATTCAAGCGCACACTTACGGACTTACTTCGCGGGTGGCTGAAAGGTTTAACATCATCTGGAACCCCTTTCATCGTCGGATTAATCATTTTACCAGTGCAGGTTGTTACTACTACGTCTGGTGCATTAAGTAACGCTATTTATAGTCACCTGGCGATCATCGTGGCCTTGTTTGCGGGAATTCTGGTGCTGCAACTGATCTACCATTTCGGACCCCTTCACAACTTGGCCAATGCAGCTCTGGCTTTCCTAACCTTTCTAAATGACTTTGTCAGCTACTTCTCTTCGTTGTGGGTACGTGACCGCTGAAATAATTTTGCTGTTGCTGAAGTGCTTAATCGTATCCCAGCCTGCAAAACTAGTGGGGTACTAGTTTTGCAGGCTGGGATATTTCTTTGTATATTAAATTGATGGTTTATTTATGCTCTTGTGAATACAGCGCTATAGAGCTCACGTCCACACATGGAAATACGCATTTTAAATTATTATTATTATTTTATTTTTATAAAATTAGTGCTTTCTAGAGTGAAAAATTAACAAGCATGTCTATAAAAGTTTTGTTTGCTTCACATGTATTGTGAATATGTGAGTGAAAATTGAACCCCCCAAAATACTTTCCAATAAGGGAGAAGAGGGGGTTACACTTAAAGGAGAATCTTGGTATATACATATATGAACACTGTCAACGTCCAGAGAGAAATAATGTAGAAATACACTCATTACAGTGGGCAAAGTTGATAACATACCTCATTGGACATAAGATTAGTATCCTATTAAATTAAATGATCCACTTTCATTGATCCTTCCTTAAAACCCACTTTTTCTTGCTGACAGCTGTGGACTCTCATCTTGGCATATATTGGTGCAGTAGCATTCTTCTGGCGCCCAGAATCACACCGCATACTGTCCATTCTGGGTCTGCCAGTATGGCTTATAATAGTCTTTCACATTGCATCTGCTGCTGGCGTTTTGCGGGTACCTCTACTCATTGCCATGGTGGTGCTACTGGTGTTTGGCTTTGTGGCAGAAGTCAACCAGGCCAGGAAACGACAAGATTGTAAGATTAACAGTGATTTTGATGTTGTGTGTGATATTGTAAATATCCGTTATAGTTACTGATAACTTTCATATGGACCTATGAAGAGAGCAGATAATCCAACTGATGTATAATAGGAAGGTTTTTTAATAGTCCAAATGAATATTAATATTATTTTACATAATAAAACAGAAACTACACAATTTGCATGGGAATAATTAATAATTTTATTTTAATAAGTATTAGGGGTGTATCATATGCCAATATAAATTAAATCTTAACAAATTCTGAATTCGATAAAAACATCACATGTTTTGAAAGTAATTTTTCCATTATGTTAAGCTAAAATTTTAATTGAATTGACTGGAGAGAGTCCACACAACTACCTTTCAGTTTGTTAATAATAATATAAAAGTTTGCTTGTGATGTGACGTCAAAATAAGGTGACGACAAAATGTCAGTGTTAGGTGACTGTAACTCCTCACCAAAGGGCAGTGTCCACATACAGCATGAACCACAGTCCGCAGGCTAAATATCAAACATGTCATACAGGCTGGAATACACTCCATAACAAATCCAACAGACGACACAAGTTTCTCTAGAATGACTATTAAGCCCCACCACATCAAAAGTTCACTGATCAACAAAGATCCACTGATCAACAAAGATCAAGCGTGCATGAAGCTCTCACAAGTGCACCAATCTTGAAGTCTGCACGTTGAAAAGGAACTGAAGCCACCAACATGGAAGAGGCACCACATTCCAATTGTACAATGGCAGGCCTGTCAAAAATACAAGTCCAGCACGAAGAAGAGATCAGAGAAGACAAAAATACAATAGAGCTCTGCTCCCTCCATCCTGTTAGGCAAATGGACATCACTCTATTATTTATAATAGTTGTTGATTTTTATACTGTAATTTATGATTCAAATCAAACTTTTATTCAATTTGTATCTGATTAAAAGAAATCATGATTTCAATGCTGAAGAGAGTTGAATTCATTGATTGTGTTCAGGCCAGAGAGGGTCACCAACTTTAGCCACAGTATGGACATTGCTAGGATGGTCCATCCAATCAACAAGGGAAAGCACAGTGACTGAGAAAATCAGTGTTGTGAAAGATCCTGCTTCTGAGAAAGATGGCTTGGGGACAGCCAAAATAGAAGAAGGACCACTTCTTTCAGCTTCTTCTTTGAGTTCGTCTACCACTTCTGTAACAAAACCAACATCTCTTAGGGTTTCCTTGGCTACAACTAGCAGAGAGGTAGGGCAAAATTGATAAATACAAGCATTCACATTTCTCTTTTAACGAAGTGTTTGATAAGATGATCAGTGTCAGTAGCTACTGAAAATCTGTGCTTTTAGAGTCAGAAAATGTAGTAGTGGATGTCAAGATCACATGATATGATGCCCAGTAAAGGTGGTTGCTTATTCCTATCTGTAATCTGGTTTATGTAAATAATCAAATATGTATTATAGTAACAGCTTTTTTCCTTTTAAGGTGGGAGAGGGGAGAAAGTATGCCTCAGATAGCGAAGGGTTAGGGACAAATCATCTTAGTGATACTGACATCATGTCATGTTAAAGAGGATAGTCCAAATTTCTATTACCTACTTATAATTGGAGTACAATATTACTGCAGTGGCTTAAGTTATTTTTAGGAGACACTCTATCTGAAGAAGGATCAGTTAATTTTAGTTATAGCAATGATGTATAATATATATATAAGATACCTGTATACCATGTCAAAAACATTAATATTTTAAATAGTCCCTGTGACTTCATTTTGTGAATCAAGGTAATGCCAAAATATTTTATAAGTTCGTGTTGCTCTAGATCAGTATTGATCAAGATGGGTTGCTTCTTAAGAAGATGACTCTTGAACAACAGTAAATGCAGGATTTCATTTTTTTTAGGACTCCAGCAAAGAGGAGACCACAAACATTGCTGCAGGCTCTCTCAGCCACCAGTGCTTTTATGTCCTGTTGTGGGCGCATGTGTTAGTCCGACTCTGGATGCACATTTGGCTCGTTCTTATCTTTGTGCTGCTGCCACTGATCCACATGGGACTACGGTTTCTAGGTGAGCTAATGTGTTTTCTGAAAAATGCTTGTCTTGGAGTTGTCAAGGAATGATAACTCTTTATTCCAAGTAGTTCACAAAATAAAAAGAAACCTTGATCGCTTTCATAAACAGAGTGTTTAGATGATATTTTACAATAGGAAATTGCATGGCATAAATAAAAGAGAATAATGTGAATAGCAAAGAAACAGGTGGCAAAGCACCATATCCTAGTCCTGTTGGCAAACTCATAGTGCTTTAGAAACAATGAACACACATAGATGTGCACACACAGGCGCATGCAACATAACATACAATCATGTCTATGGAATGCCACATGGGATGATGAAAGATATGTAGCCAGCATTTGCTCCCAACTTGCTCAATTCATTTGAAAAACTATGATGAAGACTGCAAATGCTGCTATCCTCACCACAGTTCCACAAATCAAATGGGTGCAAGTCTTTTTTTTAATGGCTGCTTATAGGGCTGCCTGCAGAATGTTTTGTTGAAAATTATAATAAGTTCACAGGCCATCAGGAGGGCAGAAGTGCAAATCCACCTATACAATACTTTCAAGACATTCAGCTTGTGATCCTCCTTCATGAGTTGCAAATCAGTTTGGTTTTATATAGTATTTTAGTCTTGTGCGCCAGGTCAACCCTCCTCTTTTCCAGTCTTGACCATTTCCTGTTATGTATGTTGCTAATAAGGTGAGGAGAAAGGGTCAGATCTTTCAGCCTTAGTTATAATGAAAAAAAGAGGGAAAAAATAAGAAAAAAGGCCATGAATACAGCAGCATATTTTTAAATAATAGTATTGTGATAATTCTCTGTGTGTGTGTGTGTGTGTGCATGTGCTAATTGTTACAGTTCAGATGAGCTTTGTCAAGGATGCCTGGGCCAGGCTTTGTAGAGGTGCTGCTTCCTGGTTGAGTGCTCGCCAAGATGCTCTGGCACCACGTTCTGTTCGTGGTGTTGGCAAACTGCTAATGAGAGGAGACAGAAAGGTAGGCCCACAAAATACGCAGCCCAGTTTAGTCCAACATGTACAGTCAAATAAAGTGTGTCCACTTATCAGAGGAGCAAGAAACTCAGAACTGTAAATTGTTGACTGATGATGGTGGTGGTAATGGTCATAGTGATGAGGTTGGTAGCAGCACCAGCTTCTAGCATTTGTCAGCTTCTGTTACTTGAGTGCAGATGTCTGCACGTCAAGTTTTTCATTTAGTGTAAAACAGTATTTATCCCAGAGAGCAGTTATCTAGCAGCTTTAAAAGGAAACATTAAAAAATACCATCACACGTTCATACCTGAATGCCAGACTGACCCCTCCCCATACAATCATAATTCAGACCTGTATATGATCACAGTTCATTCACTCAGCAGCATTCAGAAGTTGCACAACTAGAACAACAGGACAGCCTCAGTCAGTTGTTTCTGCATGCAGACACATAGAACTCATGAATAGTTCTTGTTATTTTGTCACAAACTATCGTTCTGTTGTGTGCCTTGCAGTCTTTAAGTTGTGACCCAATTTATTTTTTAATTGCAGATGGTGGCAGTGCTAGAGAAATCACTGGACAGTGCCACAAGCACCCTGATGATTCTCATGCTCTTGGTTGGCTCCTGTATTTTTTTTGTTGTAGGATTTGTGCAGGTATGCAGACTTTTAAAACAATGCAGGATATACACTTATAAAACTTAATATCTGATTAAAGTATTTTACGGATTTTATCTAAAGGGTTTTAGATAGACATCCAAGATGTACTTTATTGTTTTCAGATTCTTTCAATCTTTGTCAGTAAGCAATAAAGTGGCAAAGGTAAGGGGAACAATAAAAGAGGATAACTATAACTGATGGCTACCACTCTGAGGGATGGGTTTTCACAAATTTTCTTTGGATTTAGGTGCAAAGAGAGAGCATGTACATTGTCACTGCAACTGGCAACATATTCAACAACACAGTGAACCAAGACATTTCTCAGTAAGCTTGTCTTTATTTTGTCATTGTGGTCCCAAATAATAGAAAGTAATAGTCCTGTCACGTCACATATACCCAATCTAAGATATGTCTTAGAATTTATACCAGCATCTTCATTAATCGCATCATAATCCTTTCTATGATCATAAGTATTTCAACAGATGTCGAGGATTCGTTTTCTAAAATAGGTAATACAAGTTCCCTTTAAACAGCTTACAAACTTAAAATTATAATGATGTATTATATTCTTAATAAAATTTAATCTCACATGTTAATGAGTGGCTATATGATTTTACAAAAATACCGAACAAATTTTATTTATAAGAAATTTATTTTGCTAGCAGATCTGGAAAAGCAACTTCAGAAGTAAGCCTACTTGTTGATAGAAATAACGTGAAATTTGTTTGCCTGCTTCATTGTTTGTAAAAATGCAATATGTAAGCAGATACCACTCAGATTATGAAATAGTCAACTGTAATATGATAAATATTTCTGGTGCTGTCTTAGGTGGCTTCCAGATGGAAATGCTATGCAAGACACAATGGATTCAATGGTTGGGAAAGCCTATGTCTACGGCCGCAAATTTATCGCAAACCAGGTGAGAGTTTGGTAAATTTAGTCTCAACTATGGGAATTAAGGAAGAAGAAACTATTGCAATATAAAATAAGAGGATTCGCTGGAAATTGCAAAATGTTTCTTCACAAATAGTGCTCTACCAGGTGCTTCTCTACAAGAACAGCTTGACATATTGGATCAAAGTTTGGATATATGTGCTGTTATATGGCGTATTTTCATAGCTTCTAAGCAGTAAGGTTTCCTGTGAGCTTATCACCTTGCCCAACAGCCAGACCACCCAGTGTGCAGTAAGCAATAAAAATGTTTGGCTCAAAATAATCAGTAATTTTCTTAAAAATATAGGTACGTGAACTTCTTGGACAAGATGAAAGTACAAATGTAACAAAGGTGGAGCAACAGGTACTGGAAGTTTGGGACCAGATCTATGAAAAATTCTTCTCCAAGGTAATTTCTTCAGTTTTTTGTTTTTTTTTTGCTTGTTTTTTAAGGATTCAGCAGGTCAAAATATTACACATTTAGAAGATATGATAACATTCTTAATACAAAAAAAGGATGAATGAGAAGAAATCATCTTCCATAAATTTTGAGTTTTCTTTTTCTGACAACTGCTTTGCAAAATGTATTACACTATGTAAGAATAACTGTGCAAGAACCCCTAGACCCTTTAGAGTTTATTTTACTTTAACAAGTAAATCCAATGCCAAAAAAAAAGTTTTTTTATTTTCTTTTTGCTTCGTTTGAAAGTATCAGAAAATTAGTCAGTTTATTACCCTAATGTAGATAGCTGTTTGTTGCTTAGCTTAATATGAATTTACACTACAAAAAAGCAAAGATGACAACATTTAAGTTAAAAGATAAAAGAACAGATGTTCCCCTAAATTTGGGAGTAGTTTGTGAAAAATCTGTGATTGATATACATGAATGCATTTTGCACAAATGTATCCATAAAAGTAGACTGTTCCTTTTTTCCCATTAGAATGTAACAGCTAATGAACCATCTGCAGCCCTTCCAGCCATTAGAGACCTGTGGGATGTCTGGGATATGGTCTCCAAAGGGAAGCTTCTGAACATAAGCAGTCTGATTGCTTTTGCACAAGATAATGTAGGAACTTTCCTTTCTGTGAGTCTTATCCTGTTTTTAATATTGCGTACATTTTGATTGACCAGTTTTTAATACTTGACGGTTTAAACAAAAATGCATTTATGAAGATGGTACTGTGAAATATTGTGTGTGTGAGAAAGGGGGAGTACACTTGCATAGACACAAACATTAATTATGTGTGTCTTGAGAATTTGTGATTATTTTTATTTGTCTGTTTACAAAAGTCGCTATTTTTGTCAGGTCCTAGAATCAGTGTGGACAGTGATACGCAGCAACATGAGTCTCCTTGTTTCGATATTCACCTCAGCACTCTCTGTTGTCTTTGGAGGAGGTACAGCAATCCTTAACTTTGTGGTCAGCTCTGTAAGTAGTATTTATTAAAAATTACATTTTACAGCATTGCATCTCTGTGCGTATTGTTACACTTATATTTGTAAAGAGAGTGTGTGTGAACATGTGCACTTATGTGCATGTCTGTGTATATGTGTATATGTGATTGTTAGTGCATATATGCTTGCAACATGGATTATGTTATGTTGGATTGTCGTAAATTATTGTAATCTCAGATAAAATATTCTTTTTCTTAATATTCACATGCTTTTTATGAATATTTTATGGAAAAAGCTTTTACCTCTTAACAATTTAAGCACTAATTAGATTTGTTCATAGATCTGCATGTAAATGTGTATTCTTTATAATTAATACTCTGCGGCTGACAGCTAAGAAGATTGTCCTTTATTTATTGGTTTTTAACCTATCCCCTTCAAGTTATTTTTATTGTACTCTTCATTAATAGGGCAGTTTTGTCTAATGGGACACATGTTGAATTGTATAGAAAATGTTTGCTAGTGGAATTGCATTCCAAAATTTGCCTGCTCTGCTGCTACAGTTTGGTGATTTTACACTTTTCATGCTGATTTTGACATGCTTTTATTATTTACTTTCTATATAGTTCCAAAGCTAATAAAGTATCTGATTATATCATCTGACAGCTCATTTTCCTGACAACCCTCTTCTACTTGCTGGCATTCAGTGGAAGCCAGTACAAACCAGTTGAGTTTTTCTCCAGGATCAGTCCCACAGTTGGGGCTGGAGGAGGGAGTAGAGCAGGGGACTTTTTTGGACAGGCTGTGGAAGAAGCTGTCAGGTCAGATTTTTTGAACCCTAATCAAAACACCAGCATGCAAAATATGTGACCTAAAAGTAATAGAACAGAATTTTTTTGTCAGAGGTACTTCCTAGTGGTAAGTCATGAAATAAGTTTTGCATTTTTATATAATTTTTTAACATTTATGTATCGTCTTTATTTCAAAGTAAAAACTTGCCAACAGTGTTTTAGTTTTTCAATATTATGGTGTCGCACAGTGGTGTATTCATGGCCTCTCTCAAGATGGCTGCTTTCTATGGTCTTTACACCTGGCTGGTTCACCTGATCTTTGGCCTGGACATCATCTTTATACCATCAGGTACAGCAGCAGAGTCATAGTTGGTGCTCCTCTCAATCACATTATCCTTTGACTAAACTTCAGAACATCTTTACATTTTTTTTGTAATGTGCATTAAGGTTTAAAATTTGTTATCAAGTAAAAACCACCAATCTCTGTTCTTCAAAATGGCTCGTATTTGTAAAGACTATTAGTGTCATTTACTTTCTTCTGTTGTTTTCAAGCATTTATTTTCTTATATGAAGGGCAGTCAAACTAATGTAGCAGACATTGGGCAGATACTAGCCCAGTGTCTACCACGCTTCATTTGATTGCCCCACATACATCTTCTGAAGCTTATGCATGAAATTAAATGCTGTCTTGGTCTGCAGCTCTGGCTGCCATGTTTGCCGCTGTGCCTTTTGTGGGTGCTTACTGGGCGTGCTTTCCAGCTGTAATTGACCTATGGCTAGTTCAGGGTAAAGGTCTTGCTGCCATAGCATGCTTCCTGGCTCATATGGTGCCCTCCTACATTGTGGATACCTCAATCTACAGCGAGATCAAAGGGTGAGAGGGAAGATTTCTAACTTTGGTGGAATGCTGGGCTGGCAGACCATGTTACTTTACAGGTTGAAAAAGAGCAATGTGCTTGCTTTACTGTAATATAACCTTAGTTCGCTGGCTCAGCGTAAAACACCTATTTGCTTGCCTTCCTTATGCAAAGTTAATGATTAATGTGATGTTTAGTCCTGTACTTAGAGGATTTGAATGATCACACACCTGTAAATGTAGAAAATTTCTAGTCGTTTTCACATCTGCACTCATGTCGTCATCATTTTTTTAAAAAAAATACATCCAGAAAAATTCAAGTCTTCCAGATCCTACGTTAAGGGATTTAACTCTTTTCAAATATAACTGACCTATCTAAATGACTCGATTTAATCCCCTTTTGTTTACATAGTTTTGTAGTATATGTTATTGGAATATGACAAACATGTCTAGGGAGACCAGACTAAATAATTGCTGAAGGGGCTTGACATATTTGTCTATCCCAGACTCAAAGAGTTAAGGGGTAGTCCAGTGCTAAATCACTTTTTTGTGTTAAAAAGCAGTGAAGATCATGATTAAAGGGTCCTATGTTAAGGTATTGTCTAAAGGTGCATGCATTAGTCTCTAGATTGGTCACCTATTTACAAAGCTGTCCATTGAAGCTTTTCTTTCGATTGCATGATAGTATGTTATAGGCAGCATAATTTATCTTTTTTTTTCTTCTCTTTATACAGAAGCCATCCATTCATGACAGGCCTTGCAATAGCAGGGGGCATGTACTGTATGGGGCTTGAAGGTGCTATTCTGGGCCCCATTCTTCTGTGTTGCCTGGTTGTTCTTATCAACATGTATTCATCCATCCTCAATACAGGGACACCAACTCAAGGTAGGCACCGTTAAGAAGCTTTGTACATAAAATTATTTTTTGGATGTAGATTATGCATGACAATAGGTCAATGCACGGTCTTAGAAAATATAAAGCTGCTATGTGTTCATGTTTGAAAATAAAACTTTTTTTGGCTGTTTTTCCTTAACCACATGCTCGTTGCTACACTGTTTCTTTTATGTTATTGGATAATCCTGCAACAGGTGCAGCAGACATGTCATTTTGTCATTTAATGTGCAAGCCTTTTGTTTTGCAGATATTATTTTTTGGCTATATTTGCTTTTTGTGATTGTATACAGATATCTAAAGCAGTAAGTCATAAGTGCATGATGGTGCTTGTCAGTACTGTGCATTTTACAATCTCTTCTTGCCTGCCCACCTCTTCCTGTTCTCTGTCTCATTTTTTCTCTCTGTCATGGGTGTATGTACACACACACACACCCTTTTACACACATATATTCTAACACCCTCACACCCTCATACTCTCTCATCTGTTTGTGCTGATGATTCTTTGCCTTGGTCAGAGGTCACTCATCATTCATTTTCACTCACAGAATGAGGTAGAGGGACTTTGTTGCACATACACACTCAGCTTCTTGCAGTGCACTGTAACTCCTGCACATGGCTGTTGATTTCAGTCTGTCCAGCATGCTGTGAACGCTGGCACTAGGCTCCTCCATCATCTGTAGGGGGGCTGTCAGATGTCAGGGTGCAAGTTTTGATCTGTGATTGTTTTCCCCTTCTTTTGTAAAATGGTGCATAACTGGATTAGAGAGGGTTTGGAAGATAACTCTCTAGAATGGTTTAGGTTAAGGTGTTTCAATGACCCCTTTTGTCTTGTTTTTCCTGTTGGTACATGTGCATACATTTTGTTCCTTACTTTTGGCTTTAGTCAATGGCTTTGCTTTCAGTAGTGGGTCAGTGAAGTGGTGCACTGTGCTTGGATGGAGGTTGATTTCTGGATGGTGATAGTAAAATAGTATAAGAATGACTAATATCTAGGAAAACAAAAATAAAACTAAATTAAAATTTTTAAAAAACCCACAGGAACTAGCTCTTGCATACTGTCATTGTTTTTGCATGTAGATATGCTAACCCATGGACTAAACAATAATATGATTTGATTTGATTTTCTGTAGTGTCATATTTTAAATTGCTTCTTTAGCTTCCTTAAATCTGGAAGAATTTGGGAAAAACAAGTTGAAAGAGATTTTTTTTGTCTATTCAGTTATTGATCAGCAGAAAGTTGAATCTCAAAGTGAAGGAGATAATGACGACATATTAAAACATGCTCAAAGCAGCATTTAGCTGTCTGAACCTTTTCAGTCAGTCACTTTCTTTAATTAGGGAATAATTGAATAGTATACATATTTTTATTGTTTTGTGCTCACACCATTTTTTATGTACAGGTTATGCAGGGTTTTGCTGCATTATTTGAATTTATGATCTTGTCCCTATTTTACAGTTACAGATAGATTTTATAGGTTTCATGCATGTGTAAATATGTGTGCACAGACATGCATTCATACTTGAATAGATAAAGCTGCATGGAGAGAATAATACAATTTATAGAAAGAATTAGCATGCTCATTCATGCATGCACATACATGCTCCCCCATGCACCTCCACATGTGTTTACAGGGTCCATATCTTATAAATAAAGCAGAGTGTAGTTTATTTGTTGGAGGTTGTGGCAGAAGCCTAACAAAATCCCCACCATTTGTCTGATTCCCACCAAATTCAACAGGAATATTCCTTGTAGTTACTGCTTGGTCTTATACTGTGTTTAGTAAATGTATGGTTCTCCAGAACATGTTTACCTTTAATGTTTATTTTCTTCATTGTAAGATGTTACTGGTGGCTTCAAATGAAAAATGCAGAAGCCATTGCAGTGTACTTCTGTTACGCAGTGCAATTTAAGGCAGTACCAACAAGACCAATAGGGTGGAGAGAGAGAGAGGAAAGGGGCAAGCAGTCCACTGAGTGAATCACAGAGGGAAGGAGTGAGATGAATAAGTGACAAAGATAGTTGTGTTGGGGGATAGCACCAGAACACTTTTATCTTCCCCCTTCCCTTGAAAAATTGTCCTCTTGTTGCCAAGCATGAGCCGTCAACTTGTCAAGTTGAAGGAGAAACATCAAGAGTACAAGATTTTACTAGCTTACTACATTGATGCTGCACATAAATAAATTGGACCCAAGTGCACTGATCAATCAAAAGTTGATGACAAGATCAGCGGCAGAAATCCACCCAGACAAAACTGTTTACCCTGGCTGGTACATAATGTGTGCCTTTATACGCTGTCTGCTTGTTAATTGCACAATAGTAGCACTTTCAAAGAGCTTTGGCATTGCTTATTCATGTCTGCAGGGTGTATAGCTGGAGGTCAGGCCTGCCCTGGTTCTGTGCATACTTTCCGAAGTCAGACTCAGATGGTGACAAATTTCCCAGAATCACTCAGTGTCAGTGTACACATGCAAACTAGTCAAGAATTACACAGTTTACACAGTTTCTTGATTTGCTCCATGCAGCTCTTTGATGTGTTGTTTTACTGTTTGGCATGCATTTCTTTTTGCTTATAATAGATGATGTTGAAGAACATTTACAAATTTTGTGTGCATTTCTGATATATAGTTAGAAATTAACTTGGAATTTTACATTTATTTCAGTTCAAAACTGGATGTACCACATATTGGTTGTGGATTAACAGATCTTTGTTATGATTATAGTAGTGATTACATATACATTACCAACAAGAAGTAGATGCTTCCAAAAGGATTTTGTTCTTTCCTTTCATTCCTCACACTGGCATGCATGCAAACACCTAGACTTTGAACATCACTGAATATTGACCCATGCAGACTTCCTTGGAATAGAGTGCAGAGACATTTCCGTTTTATAATCACAAAGTATTGTTTGTGCCTTTTGTTCTCTTCAGCTTTCTTTATTTGACATTGATTCTTCTTTGCCTGTGTATCTCTGTCAGTGACCAACACCACATCATGTGGCTCTGCAACAATTCAGGCTAACACTGCTGTGGTGACTACCATCTTTACAGGAGAGAAATTGTGTGTTTGCTGCTTTGCTCATGTGTGTATGTGTGTGCATCCGTGATTGTGAGTGCTTGCATGTGTGTGAACATGCATGTGCATGTATGCGTGTGTGCATGTGTGTGTGTGTGATCTGTATCGTGGTGTTTTGTGATATGTATTCAAGATATTTTTTTCTCTCTCTTTCTCTCTTATGGTCTAAAGAGGGTTATTGTCAATCATTTTTGTTGGAATTCTGCCAAAGACTTTAAACCTGGACTAAATACGAACTTAAAACTGTTTAAAAGTAGTTTCAGTTGTCCACAATGGTCCCTGCCTATTGAAGTTATTATTATGAAGTTAAAAATTAGGATTAATGTATTCAAATTTCCCAATGTATTTTATTTCAAGTATTGACGGTAAAATAAGAAAGGATTTAGACAAAATAAAATAAATAGCACATTTGTATAGCGCCTTTTTCCAGCATCAGCCAGACTAGCCTTTAAGATTATTAAAACTAGTGTTAGACCATTTGAAATAAGGGTGAAATAGGTTTTAATTTTTTAATGATTAGAAAATTATTTCTCTTTGAATTTACAGAAATTATAAACATGGACTGAAGATGTCGAAAGAGAATACATTTAGAGCAAACCATAATGTTTTAATTCATCTCACAATTCCAATGACTACATTGCTTCTACTTTTTTGTGTCATCTCACCACATTGGTATGGCCATCTGTAGTATGAACAGTTACTTTCTATTGTTTTAAATTTCTCTTAGAACTTTCTAGTTCATATTTTTGTTACAGCTGGCAAATGTTTCCTCAGCCTATTTACATATTTTTTCATTAGTGTGGACAACAGGTGGAATGCCTGCAAATAAAGATGACAATAACCTAGCCCCTTTGCTCTATGCATGGTCCAAGACAATGTGTGTGTTTGTATGTAGCCTCTTTAATGTGCAGCGATCAATCTGCTCTGTTGACTATCAATTGGAAGAGCACAATGCTCAAAATTTGCTCATGAGCTGTAAAGTACAAGGAGCTTGTACAGTGTGTAAAGCAGCATTAGTTTTTCAGTGGAGTTTTCTTTCCTTTTTAGTCTGTGCTTCTCATAACTTGGCAAATGAGAAAAGAGATAGGATTGAACCGAGTTGGAACTTAACTGATAGCGTGCCTCAGTATGTTAGTCGGTATCCTCCACAATCACCAACTTGCTTTTATTCTTGTCTCATCAGTTCGTCATCAGTTTCTTCTACAGCTTGGTATTTATATAGCTTTGAAAGGAAGAAAGAGACAGCACACAACAGAAATTAATCAGACATTGAAAGAATCAGAAATGTGTTATTGTGGTGAAATAAATAGAGCTGTCAAACAAAGCTGATGGAAGTCACCGTTTTAGTTCTTAAAAAGAATCTTTTATTTTTACAAATGCAATGTTATTTTTATTCAGCTTTAAATACATTTAAGAGGTAAGTAGATTAATGGTACTAGGATGTGTCCATATTATCCATAGTGCTTAGTTTGCTAGACTTACAGTACCTTGTACCAGAAATTGAGATGTTGTGTAAGATGGCACTGATTGGCATAGGGCTGTATGTTGCATGATGCTTGTAAAACTTTACAAAATTGTTTGGGTTTGCAGCTTTTATTCTTAAACAACTTTTGTTTCCCTGTTTGGTTGTATTAAATGGTTTATGGCTGGTGGTAGCTTATAGATGTTTGTAGACAGCATGCATCGAAATGGTGTGTCTTTTGTTTAATACACTACAGTATTTTGTAGCATTAGGTGTCTTTAGTGAAGCAAGGTAGGAAAATCAGCAACTTAGTTGCTTAATAATTATTATTATTATTTCAATATATTATTCTCATTTACTTTGTATCCATCTAAAAGGCATTAAAGACGTACAAGTATGAGATGTATAATGCTGCAGAACATTTACTAGAGTTATGGCAATTTATTATTACCATTAGCATCATGTATAGTTGAAGCTAAGCTGTATCTTAGTTTTTGACAGGAAATAATGTGAGCAGAATAGCTACATGTTCCCTTCCTCTCTGGAAAGTGTAATTTATTAATAGAGGCTGGATGACAGTAAAAAGTATATTTCAGCGTATAGAACTATTTGTATACTGGACTAGTGTTTGGGTGTTTTTTTACCCTTTGAGATCTTTATTTGTTATAGAATAATTTTAAATCTATCATTTTGTTTTTAAATTTGTAGCATCCTAAAATGAGATGGAGTGCTTTGACATTAATATCTAGTAAGAGTATGTGCTTTAGAAACATATGCCTGTCACTTTAAATAATTTGTATCTTTTAAGTTAAAACATACAGATTTGATTGCTATTTATTTTATTATGTGCCTGTTGAAATGTTAGACTTTCTCTTGAAGCTTTATGGCAAGGGAAAACTGTGTTACAGTATCAGAACTGCTACTTTGTTGGTTGGATCAGAAAATTTGTTGTACTTAGACTAAAGAGGAGGGAAAAGTCTTTATAGACTGTTAAAACATCAGTTAGACAGTGACTGATCTATAAAATGAGAGCAATTATTTAAAACCTGTAGAGTGACATTGGTCTGTATTGCTTTTGTCTTGCACTGTTACAGAGCACTGAGGTCAGACATGGTCCACTTAACATGATGGATGGCAGAAAGTCTGCAGAAAAGTGCGAGGCTAAGATAGCTCCAGGAAAAAGATCTGATGAAATCATACAGTCCTGGTAGCTCAATCAGCATCTGTCCTTGAACTGTCTTTTGTCTTTTGTAGTAATAGCATTATCAAGATAAGATTCTGTTTCATGATCCATGTTCGCTGACAATACCAACAGTCTTTTGTTTTTTAAACTCAAGTAGTTCACAGTTTCTTTGGCAATATAGATACAGTACAACCGACAACCAGGTATATATAACAATGGGCAATGGTTGTGGTGCTTAATGGAACTACCTTTAGATGTTATTACTCTTTGGTATAGAGAGTAGTATGTGTGTGCATGTGTGCTTGCACTCAAAAGTGTGTATATATAATATGATATGAACTGTTCACTCTTGCTTTAAAATAATTTATTTTTGTTTGACATGTAGAAATGTATGTCATTGCTAAGATTTTGACTAACATTATTTTGTGTACATGCATGCATGAACACACGTTCACACTCACACACACTCTACATACTGATGACAAGAGCATGATGGTGGTTAAAGATCCATCCATTTTATCCATATCTTGACTAAGTTGCTTTAGTGCTGTATGTGTGCACAGACTAACTGCAAGCATGTACATTTTTTGCTACAAGATCTTTCAGATTTTATCATTCCTCACTTACTGTCTCCTTGATATTTTTTCTTGGCCTTGGCTTTCAGTAAATTCTCTCCACATTCTTGAAATCATCATTGTTTGTAAAATGCATGAAGACTGCATCACAGTTTATAGTTTTGTGATTTATACAGATTTCTATAATAACTAGAGTGTCTTTATCATTATTTCTTTCTCTGTATGGATCTCTGGGTCAGTGTGTGGGGAGGATATTTTTGGCCAACTAGCAACACACTGCCATAAATCTGTCTCTGCTACACCACATTATGTGTCATGTGCTGTGTGGAAATAAAGATATGCTTATTGTATAGTTCTTTCTTTTCTTTATCATTTACATTATTTCATGTTGTCATCTTCATTGTCATTTTATTCTTTTTCTTAACCATTAACTGTAATATGGAATGAAAACGACAGCTGTGTGTGAATATTAGTGGTTTCAAGAATATTTATTTCCATGTAAGCTTTTTTAAAGGAGTTACTTAAATATTTAGACAAAAGCATTCATTTGTATACGAAACCTTTTTTTCTTCAGTTATTAGAAAATTCTGAAAAAAAACATATCTTGAATGTATCATGCTTATCAAACATAACATTCACCATCACAAAGCTCATAACAAGGACATGAATCAATGTGAAGAGCTAAGTTTCTGTAGAGAATGGCAAAGCTTGTTCATTGGGTTAAAGACCATTTCCGACTAATGTCTATGCATGGTTGCACATATCTGGCTGTTAAGAAATGAAATACATGAAAATGTATTTGTCAATTTGAACTAATTAATGAGATATTTGTAAGGACTGTTTTCAGTACATGTTGATTGTGGCATAATGTGAAAAAAGACTGCTAAATAAATGAAAAGTTTCCTGTTGCCCTGTACACGTAGGTCACTACATCCCAAATGGCCGTTTTATCAGCGCAAGTTATCAAATGAAGCGGGAAAAAAAATTTATGTAAACTTTTTGTGGTTATCTTATGTGGTGGATTAATTTAATTTTATTTAATCATAATTTAAAAAGGAACAGGGAATTTGTGATAAACATATAAGATACTTTGTGAAAGGAAATCTTAATATTGTAACAATCTGTATACTAAAACTATTGTTATAAATTCATGAGAACATTGTTTCTTTTCACTTTAATGATAAGAAAGTTGCATATGCATTTGGCTTTCTGGTGGTTGTGGCCTTACAGAAGAGTGATTCTGGTTCATTTATATGTTGGGTACATTTCCCAATAATTGCTGTGGAATGGCACTATTTTTGAGGATTTTAGGTTCAAAAGTTCATAGAGATTTATGTTAACTTTTTGATTTGTGTAAGCTTGACCAAGAAGGCCAAGAGCTTTATTTTGTTTATTTAAAAAAAGCATCTCTGGATTTTTGGTTCTCAAATTGTCTTCCCTTTCTATTTTGTATTTGTCCATTCTTACACTTTGTTTTCTTGCTTTCATCTTTTCTTTCTTATATTTTTCTTTTCTTTTTTCTCTTTTTTTCATCCTTCTTTTTGTTGACTAAATGGCTAGTTCACTAGCTTGGGCTTCTCTATAAAAGATTATTTTTATATCTTGAAAAGCATGGAGTTGTTTAAGAATTGCCATACCTTGTTGTCATAATAACAGCATCTCACTGAAATAATAATGTCTTCTTATGTAAGTAGTCTCTGTGATAACAGAGATGAGTATACCTGACATCTCTCACATTCATTGCCAGTGTTATGATTTGTAGGTAATCATTCCATTTTCAAACCATATAGTGCTTGATTTTGTGTTAAATCTGTTCAAATTATTTTTGAACTCACAACTGTGCTTTTTATTTCTGCAAAGTCTTTGTTTTTCTGATCTTGCATCAGTGTATAAAATTAATGTTTGTTCGGGGAGCAGAATGCACATTTAAACTGTTTATTTTATTAGAATGCTTTTAGAACATGTGATGTTTATTTGAAGTAGTGGTGCTAATTTGTTTCTAAAATTATCCTACTCATTAACTTAAATTCTTGCTGTTTTTATTGTCTTGATCAGATCTACAGTGCTTTTTACAGTTAAATCGGTTTTCTTCAAATTATTTTTGATCACAGTTTATAGTTTTGTGTGTTCATGGCGTTCAGCCATTATTTCATCATTTACAAGTTAGCTGTGGCTGGTTCTTTTTTAGGGCATATATGTGATCAAAATAACAATATTCTAAACAATATTTCATATTTATTTTTACCACAGTGATATTATGTGTTGTAGCTTCTTTTTGTCCATAAATGTTTTAGTTGATTATTAAAAATGTTTGGTTATATTCCAATCACTTTTATGTTTAATTAAAAGAAAGTGTAATGTGCTACTGAAATGAAGTTCATGGGAGCAAGTAAGCATAAGGCATATTGAATAGAAAAAAGATGGGTTGATGTCTGCAAACATAATTTATTAGTGGCCAGATGAGGTTAAAGTGGCATGGCAATGCTGTCTTTAAAATGTGATGGTTTTTGTGTGGGAAAGGTTGTATGTGTGGTTCAAGACCTATGACATGAAGTTTCAACACTGTGGATAGCAGCAGCAGCAGCAACAGCAACAGCAAACACATCAAAAATAGTTCAAGAACTTGACCTAGTGCAATAAATTTTCTTTTAGAAATGCTGCAGATCATAATGCAACAGTTATTCTGTGTTTAAATTGTGCCCTGCTTCTAAATGGCTTACTGTTTCTTGTGAAAGTTAATTGGCTGTTAACTGTTTGTTTATTTGTTACGTGTATTTTAATCTTCTGATATCTTTCCCTAGATCCTAAAAAATGGAAATAGTATCAATCATTCATTATATTTTCATCTAGACTTTATAGCTGAATATTTAATGACAGCAGTTTTAAATATCAACATTTTGTTCTGTAGCCATATGCAGTATGAATCTGCAAAAATATGAGTATGCAAATAGCAATTTTAAAAAAATGTTTTGAATTTGAACATAAAATATTTGAATGTTGCTTAATCACTTGACCCAGAGAAAGATTAAGGAAAAGTATTTCACTTTTTAGGCTTCTTTATATGAGTGATATCATGCTGATGTTACATTTTGGTTTAACAGTCCAACCCACCACAGCTGGAGTAACTGCTGACCTCCTTTATCTCCTAGTTATACCTGTCAAAGTTTTGGTGGTTTGTTTGTTTTTTGGGTTTGTTTTTTTTTTTTTTGAAGTTTGTTCTGGTGTGTTCCCCCCCCCTTTTGCTTTGATTGTTGTTGTTTTTTTTTTAAGTTTGTTCTGGTGGGTTTTTTCCCCCCTTTGCTTCGCTTGCTTTTTTTGTTGTTGTTGTTTTTTTTGTTTTTTGCTTTCTTTGTGGCCGTAAATTATGCATTATCGCGCTTTTTGTGTTGAAAGTCTAGTCTTAAGTGCAGTAGAGCTGCAATTTCTTTTAGAAAGTCGTCGCCTGCATATAAGTCGTGATCAAAGTTGTCGATGTTTTTTGGGGGGGATAGCAACTTTTGAGAAATGTTTGTATTTCCTGTGGCAATCTCTGCTTTGCACTGATAACTAACTGCCACTATTGCTTAATGCAGCCACGAAGATCTTCAATAAAATAAAAAATATGTTCGTTTTTCTTTTTGTGTGCGTGTGACTGGCGGTCCGGTGGGCCACCCATGCAGTGTGTATCGGGATGTCGGATCTCGTCTGTTAACTGGTTCTTCCTCAGCATATATACATCTGTTTACAGGGCCGGTTGCTTTCCATAATTTGTTACATGCTGGGTGTAAAACACCCAGCCTTGACACCAACCCTTTCCCTTTTTTGGTGACCTCAATCGATTTTCGAAGAACCATACAACTGAAACTTATCACACCTGTTCCTGATTTATGTACACACTTGTGATACCTGGCGATTGACCGAACTGTCGTGGAGGAGAAAGGGGGAGAGAGAGAGAGCAGGCCAGAGAAGAAGGAGTGCTCGTCGAGTATCTCTGGTCTAATGAGTGGCACAGAGAGGAGGGCAACACCGACAGACCGAAGACACCTCCCCAGGTGACAATTAAGGTGACAGCAGCTCAGACAGGTATGCCCAAGGGACGAACAAGCCGTGAAGACAACGGTAACACAGGTTTGACGATTTTGTCGTCAGTGACTGAAGGACAGTGCAGCTCGTGGAAGAGGGATGCAGCATGGTCTCGTTGTCGCCAACAGAACATCGTTCTGAGACTTTTGAAGTTTGTTCACTAGACGGTTAGGGAGATCGACGGGTAGAGAGTTGCAGTAACAGCCCGTGACAGCTCAAAAAGCAGACGCGAATTTTTTTTTTTTTTTGCGAAAACTGTCAAGAAGGGTCAGAGTGCATCGACGTGAGAGTCATAAGACGAAGATGCGTTGATGATAACACCGAGATATCTGACGGTCTGAGAAAGAGATGTTCACCCCCAGAGAAAATAAAAGTAGTAAAGTTTTTTTATGTAATTCTAGAATATTCTGGGTGATTTCAATTGCTATTGTTGTGCTTGAGCTTGTCTACATACATAAATGTTTTTCACATGAGACTTGTTTACGTCGGGTCAAGTGGCAAATAACTGCTTTGTTGGCTTTTACGCAGTGTCTAACACGCCATATTCCACTCCGAAAACACCCTGATTTTTTTTTTAAAATATACTACGCATATAGCTGCAGAAAAAAAACGAAGATTGTAAAGAAACACCTAAAGGAAATTTATTCATATTGCCTAACTCACCCGAGTCGTTCACCTTTGGCACAGGCCTTTCTGAATGCATGAAATTTTATCATTTTTCACAAAAAAATGTAAGGTACAACTGTAGTTTTTGCTTTTCTACGTAAAGAAATATTAGCAGAATTCATATTTTCTGTACTGATTTAGCTTCAAGGTTTTTTTCACAGCTAGATATTCAAGAAGTAAGTAAATGGGATCTGTAAAAAAGAAAAAAACGTTGTGAAGTAGGCCTTGTCTTGAAGTAAGCTACCACACAAAAATAGGTCCAATCACCACAAATCTTGTCAAAAACACAGGTGGGATGATCGACAAGGAATCTAAACACTCAGATAAGTGCTGGGTATGTATAAAGTTCGGGTGGTTTTAGCGCCGAGGATTAACGCGTAACCTCTGATCTCTGACTCGCTATTTTCGAACGGCAGTGACTAGATATAGACAATTCTAAATGATAGCCAGGAAACAGCCCACTAAATAACGCATAGAAAGCTGCAGAAAATGATTCCTTAAGCAATATCCGCAGTTACATCCTTGAGTCTACTTATAGGAAGTTTATCATGTCGGCAGTCAAGGTAAATGAGCACGAACGTATTAAACTTGAGAGGAAAGAAAACTTTTAGTAACAATTATAATAAGTCGTCAAAACCAAATAAATAAGCAAACAAACAAATGAATGAAGCAGAAAATCCCCTAAATATGACTCAGCCCTTTCATGATGATCTCTCCTAAACCCACCGCCGCCACCACCACCACCACCACTACCATCACCACCACCACAATCACCACCACCACCTCTCAAAAGCAGTTGATGTGACAACAGTATTAATGTTTGACCTGAATCTCTTAGCAAAGATAAACACTTATCATCTGCGTCCATTCATTTGAGAGTTGTAGTTAAAGGTAATTGAAACAACATATCAGCATAAGTATTTCAGACAACATCCTGTTGGTTATTTTTTGCCGTGGAAATAACTAGAAGAAAGTCGAGTGAAGTATAAAAGACAACCAGTTGTGGCAAAGCTACATCTTGACTTTTGTCCCTCAACTCTCGTCACCAGCCATGTTCCTCGCACTGAGTGTTTTGGTCGTCGCCGTGTCGTCTGCTTTGGGTAAAAGAAATTCTTTCCTTCAGAATTTGTATTTTGTATAACAGTTGGATTTCTTATGTTGAGTTACGGCTTTGTTGGATGGAAATATGTCTGTACATTTGTATCGGACTGGCAATAAGATCAGATCTGAGACCAGGTGTTCCAGGTAGTCGCTTGTGGTAGCAAATCTGTTTTCTAATTTTGAGGTCTTTAAATGCAGCTATTATTTTTTATCGTTATGTAATATTATATTGTACTTTATGGCATCAGTTTATACTATTATATAGATTAACTAGATGGGGAAATTTATGTACATATTCAACTCTATCTGTTCCAGCGGCCACCAACTGCAATGGAAACATCAGTAACCTTCGTCCTACCGGTAAACGTAACGGGGGTGAGTATAACCTACAGGTGGACATGTTGACTGGTACATAGAGACATGAACACGTAGAAATAGTTAGGAGACTTACAGGTAGACAGTTTCAGATTTGTACAGGGAGTAGCAATGAGTGACCAGTCCAGAGTGGCATGAATGACTAAAGAGGGAGACTTTAACAGATTAAAGCGTTCTTTCTGTTTATGTTAGTTTGGGTAAATCAAATTTGTTGTTATTTTGCAACAAACACCGTAGGAGGCAGTGTGTTTAAGACACCACAGTTTTGTAGCGAGACTGCTATTCACTGAGTATACTTTCTCAGGTGGACATTTACCAAAGTTAACCAAACCAGCTGGTTTTTTTCAGAGAAACAAAGACTTCTGGAGAAAAAAGAAAATAATAAACATAAAAAGAACAAAGAGATATGTGAAGTAGATGCCTGATTATCTGAAACTGTGTTTCATTTCCCCAATGACAGTGGATACAATGTAGTTATTTTTAAATTTTATTTTGGGTATCTTGACCAGGTGTGGCAGCATCTCGGGCAGCCGTGCGCGCCAGACTGCGTGAACTGAACTCCATGAAATCCTGTTATGACGAAGTGGCAAACAGATATTGTAAGAGACAAAACTGTTAGTGCGTGCGTGTTTGTGTGTGTGTATGTGTGTTGGGTGAGACAAAGTTTGCAGTGCTGCTCTCAGATTGTTAAGTAACTAAAAGGCACTACAATGGGCGTCAACAGATGAAATGCTCTCCTTCTTCTTTGTTAACTACTGGAAATAATGACCTGATGCTAAAATGAGGCTCTTAAACGACTGCTGATAAAAAAAAATAAAATAAAATAAACGGTGTTTCTTCTCTCTGCAAGATTCTCTGGTTTTGCTTACCATGACCTACAACGTCGTTTTAACCCCTTTACCTCTACATTCATATTCATGGTATGCATGAAAACTGTGTTACAAATGAAGATCATCTTTGCTTAAAGGAATAATTGTCAAATTTATTCGATGTAGGCATCCCGGCCAGTGTCATCGGAGCTCTCGCCAGTCGGGAGTCCAATGGCGGCGCCTCTCTAACTTCAGCTGGGTATGGCGACAATGGAAACGCTTGGGGAATCCTCCAGGTGTGCGACTGATCCTTTGTATTTTTCTTCCTTGGTTATATTTGTCCTTCTGTATTCTGTTTCGATAGACTGCAGTAGATAACAGAAAAAATGGGATGAGACAGTACTTAACTTTTTCTTGATATTTTGCAATTACTGTACATTTATTTCCACAAAGTTAGCTTCAAGAAGATCATGACAGTTCTGTCATCAACCCGGGCCCTAGACACGGCCAATCGGGTATGTTCGTTTCTCATACGAAGACTTAGCTATGAGACTCGTTACTTTTACCTACCATGATCAGGACCAGCGATGAACAGTGGGAGGTCCTCTCTCTCAGAAATGTGACTCAAAACTCCCCGAGTAGGTCCACGTCCCCTTCATCAGCATGACTACTGATCAGCAATATGAATATCTGTCTATGCCAACAGTGTGACCTCAGACACTCAGGACTTCCCTGCAGGCAGTGCGGACCTCGAACTTGCTGTCACATCGACATGATGATCGGCCGCCTTCTGATCCCATACATCAGACAGGTCTCCCGCAAGTTCCCATCATGGAGCCGGGAAAGGAAACTGCAGGGTAGGCGATCGTCCTTAACATGACTGTAGGTCTGTCTTACTGAGGAAATGGAGACTTGAATGAACTTGTTTAACTTTACCCGACATAAAAGTGTTCGTAGACAAAATTATTCGTAGACTCCGCTCACTTCCTTCAGAGGGGAAAGGGTAGACTTTTTAATTCATAGACCTGGTGATGGTTGTTTTCTTGGATTTCGCGAGTTAGTATCATCTAAGGTGCTACACACATTCAACGCCAAATAAAGGTGGATTTCTACGAATAAGTTAAAATCCAATGATGATCACGTTTTCCAGGATGCTTTCTCTGAGGCAAAACCCGGGAAACGATGGGTGGGATTGAAATAAAGTAACTAAATACAGGTTGATAACTTAAAACATTCTTATCATTCTCATCTGACCAGGTGCCGTGGCTGCCTATAACTTCGGGGTCAGCAACGTTCGGAGCTGGAGTGGTTTGGATGTTGGCAGCACTGGAAACGATTACAGCAATGATGTCATGGCCAGAGCCCAGTACCTGAAGTCTTTAGGCTGGTCTTAAACTATTCTGATCAAGAGCGAGAACAATAAGGACGGGAATGTTTTCTGGAAGTAAGCATACAAGGGAGAGAACAATATAGATGCGAACATTTTCTTGAACTAAACATTCAAAGAAGAGAAAAAAGAAACCTATGTGAGCATTTGTGTGGACGTTAAAGGGAGAGAACGACAAACGTGAGAGTTTTTGGATGTGAAAATATATATTAAACTTTTTCTGGAATAAAACTCATTTTCAATTGCAGTGATGCACGACGATGATTTGTGTGTATTTATCTATGGAGAATGCGTAGTGCTAAATGAAGAATGAGAAAAACCTGAAACCTAGGTTTTTAAAATATAGGTTGTTGTCATAAACCTTTTTGCTAAATGTTAAAGAAAAAAGCGATGCTGCAGTGTTGTTCTGGTTTACACTTATGTTGGAATGGTGCTAGGGTATGGACAGATTGATTATTGTGGTGTGTTAGAACCTTCGGTTGCATCTCTTAACCATAAGAGGAAAATATTCTCTAAGAAAAATAAAAAATGTTTTCAAACAAATGACACCTAAATGAAAAGTTACATGCAGTTGCAGTGGAAATAGTAAAGGATAATGAGATTTTAACAAACAAAATCAGCCTGTCTCCACCATCGCAAAAAAAGGGAAATGCACTAAGCTCTTATTTCCTTTAAAGACAGATGCCTGAATATTTTGGTCCAGTCAGATATGTTAACGACATTTTCTACCATTAAATATAAGCATGCTCTGCAGAATTCCTTTATTCTCGTTGTGTAAGGCACGAATATTCATCTTCTTTTATAATCACTGAAACAATAATAGCTTTATCATAGGCCTTTCACTAGTTGCCTATCTGTTTGAAGTCTTTCAAGTCTGAAAGCTGGGCATTAGAACAAGACTAGGAAAAATGGATCACAGTGTTGAAGGCTGTGTGGCGATAAAAAAATGCATCAGAAATGACTGAAATTTTATAATTTCAAATTATTAGTATAATAATTACACAATTAGTATAATTTGAAAAATATTATATACACGGCCAGCAGCCTGCTGGGACAATATAAGAGTATGCAAAGCTTATTGATACAGTAGATAAAGACGGAAAAGAGTGAAGCATGTGAGAATCGCCGCCTTTCCCATAAAAAAAAGTTTCACACACACACACACATAAAGATACTTCAATAGCCAATGGAGGCTAATGCTGCTTATTAAAATAAACAAGATTGTGCGGTCTGTAACATGAGTACATGGTAGGATCAAACTGGATTATTACAACAAATCCTTAAAATATGCTAAATATTTTTGGTTTCACAAAACACAGAAGCCTATATATTTATTCATCGTTGCAAAAAAAAAAAAAAAAAAAATAATAATCCCAGTGTTTAAAGGGAAACAGAGCTGTTGGGAAAGACATCGGTCGTTTGGACAAACTGATTGATGTCTGGGAAATTACAATATTTCTAGCAATAATTTTTACGTTTATATTTAAAACATTTCTTTGTTTATTTAACTTTATCGTGAATGTCAGAACCCGAGATAAATGTGAACAGGGCATTTAGTGAGATTTAGTTGGGTGCAACACAAACTTTCAGTATAACCTGAGCTCAGTTGTGCAGACAAGACAAATCAAGCAAGCGGAAAATAACAGATGTGAAGGCTTTTGTAAAGGTACAAATAGTCGATTGAGAATGAGGTGTTAGAGACGAGCTTTTTGTGAGGGTGATGGTCAACGCCTCCCCTCGCAGCCTGTCCTCGTGATATACCCTTAGTTCGACATAAAACTCAACCAACCAACACACTCCCTTTCTGTCTGCACCTTCCCCAACCAGATACCCATTGTACTGCTTAGGAAAGGACAGTTTCGCACAGGTATCGAACCAGCTACTGTACGGATTTGGATTCTGTTGCTGACGTGAATATTTTTATTGCGAAAACTGTCAGGAAGGGTCAGAGTGCATCGATGTGAGAGTTATAAGACGAAGATGCGCTGATGATAACACCGAGATATCTGACGGTCTAAGGAAGAGATATGATATGCTCACCCCAGAGGAAATAAACGTAGTAAAGTTTTTTTTATGTAATTCTAGAATATTTTTGGCGATTTTGCTATTGTTGTGATTGACCTTGTCTACATAAATGTTTTTCACATGAGACTTGTTTACGTCGGTTCAAGTGACAAGTAACTGCTTTGTTGACTTTTACGCAGTGGTCATTCGAGACTAACACGCCATATTCCAGTCCGAAAACACCATGTTTTTCTTTTTAATATATGCTAAGGCTGCAGGAAAACGCAATGTAGAGAAACAGGTAAGGGAGGTTATTCATGTTGCTTAACTCACCCGAGTCGTGCACCTTTGGCACAGGCCTTTCTTTCTGAACGCATGAAATTTTATAATTTTCTCAACAAACCAAAAAAGTACAAAAAAACCAAAAAACAAAACAAAACAAAAAAAAACCCCATGTAAGGTACAATTGTAGTTTTTGCTTTTCTACATAGATAAATATTAGTAGAATTCAAATTTTCTTTACTGAATTAGCTTCAAGGTTGTTTTTTTCACAGCTAGATATTCAAGAAGTAAGTAAATGGGATTAAAAAAAAACAACAACAACAAAAAAAATCCCGTTGAAGTAGGCTAACACACAAAACTAGGCCCATTCACCAAAAATCTTGTCAAAAACACAGGTGGGGTGATCGACAAGGAATGTAAACACTCAGATAAGAGTGGGTATGTATAAAGTTCGGGTGGTTTTAGCGCTGAGGATTAACGCGTAACCTCTGATCTCTCGACTCGCCTTTTTCGAACGGCAGTGACTCGATATGGAAAATTGTAAATTATAACCAGGAAACAACCGACTAAATAATGTCAAGAAAGACAGCTGTATAAAAATGTTGGGCACATGTCATAAGGTCACGTGACGGAGAACGAGACTTCGTCTAAGTAAACGAAAGAGTCCTATAAAATTTCTCTTATTAAACACAACATGCTACAAAACCTTCAACTTTTTCCACATGAACAGACACGAAAATAGACGAGATTCAAGTGGATCCTACTCTTTACGAGATTCTAATCAGTTTTATTTTGCCTTTACAATCCCTTTAAGCAATATCCGCAATTACATCCTTAGTCTACCAATAGGAAGTTTATCGTGTCGGCAGCCAAGGTAAATGTGCACGAGGATATTAAACTGGAGTTGAAAGAAAACTTTTAGTAACAACTATAATTCAATCGTCAAAACCAAACAAGTAAGTAAACAAACAAATGAACGAAGTAGAAAATATCCTAAATTTGACTCATTACTTCCGTGATTATCTCTCCTAACCCTACCGCCACCACCATCACCACCTCCTCCTTCCAAAAGCAGTTGATGTGACAACAGGATTAATGTTTGACCTTAATCTCTTAGAAAAGATAAACACTTATTGTCTGTGTGCATTTCTGGGAGAATTGTAGTTAAAAGTCCTTGAAACAACAGATCAACTTACTCATTTCAGAAAAAAACATCCTGTTTGTTATTTTTGCCTGGGAAATAGCCAGAAGACCTTCGAGTGAAGTATAAAAGACAACCAGTTGTGGCAAAGCTACATCTTGACTTTTGTCCCTCAACTCTCGTCACCAGCCATGTTCCTCGCACTGAGTGTTTTGGTCGTCGCCGTGTCGTCTGCTTTGGGTAAAAGAAATTCTTTCCTTCAGAATTTGTATTTTGTATAACAGTAGGATTTCTTATTTTGAGTTACGACTTTGTTGGATAGAAATGTGTCTGTACATTTGTATTGGACTGGCAATAAGATCAGATCTGAGACCGAAAAAGAGTACCAGGTATTCCGGGTAGTCACTTGTGGTAGCAAATCCGTTTTCTAGTTTTGATATTTATAAATGCAGCAATAATTTTTTTTATCTTTATGTAATATTATATTCTACTGGATCATGAGAAGAACAACCTCTAACAGCAACACAGGCGTTCAGTGTACCTTCGCCAGGCAGCTTGAGGATCTTGACTTTGCGGATGACATCAGCCTGTTGTCCCACAAGCAACAACACACACAGACAAAGCTCACTCGGCTCGCAGAAGAAGCAGCAATGACTGGCCTGACCATCAACATCAAGAAGACGGAGGTAATGCTGGTCAACAACAAGCAAGAAGCCCTACTACAACTATTCAACTACATGGAGAATGTATTACAGAGTCTGACCGTTTCACCTACCTTGGCAGCATAGTCAGCAGCAAAAACGGAGGTTCAGATGAAGATGTCAGAAGCCGAATAAACAAAGCCAGGCTTGCATTACAAACCCTAAGACCTATCTGTAACTCCAAGGCTTTGTCTCTACACACCAAGATCCGCATCTATAATACCAATGTAAAGTCAGTCCTCCTATATGGATCTGAGACATGGCGGGTGACAAATGCCATCACCAACAAGATACAGACATTCATCAACAAATGTCTGCGCCGCATCCTTAACATCCGATGGCCTGAGAAGATCTCCAATACAGACCTGTGGGAGAGAGCCAACCAAAACCCTGCCAGTCAAGACATCAAGAAGCGGAAGTGGGGCTGGATTGGCCACACGCTACGAAAGCCAGCAGACAATTTAACGCGACAAGCTCTGGGCTGGAACCCACAGGGGAGGCGCAAGGTTGGGAGACCCAGACAGACGTGGAGGAGATCAGTCCACAGAGAGGCAGAGACTGCTGGCATGACATGGTGCCAACTGGAAAGGGACGCCCAGGACCGGGTCCGATGGCGGGGTATGGTGGCGGCCCTATGCTCCACTGGGGGCGTATAGGAAAGAAGAAGAAAAAGAGAAGAAGAATATTATATTGTACTTTATGGCATCAGTTTATACTATTATAGTTAACTATATGGGGAAGGATATGTACATATTCAACTCTATCTGTTCCAGCGGCCACCGACTGCAATGGAAACATCAGTAACCTTAGTCCTACCGGCAAACGTATCGGGGGTGAGTATAACCTACAGGTGGACATATTGACTTGTATAAAGAGACATGAACACGTAGAAAGTGAGCGAGTGGTACAGGTAGACAGTTTCAGATTTGTACAGGAAGTAGCAATGAGTGACTAGTCCAGAGTGGCATGAATGACCTAAAGAGGGAGACTTTAACAGATTAAAGCGTTCTTTCTGTTTATGTTAGTTTTGGTAAATCAAATTTGTTGTTATTTTGCAACAAACACCGTAGGAGGCAGTGTGTTTAAGACACAGTTTTGTAGCGAGACTGCTATTCACTGAGTATACTTTCTCAGGTGGACATTTACCAAGGTAAACCAACCAAGCTGTTTTTTCCTTGAGACTCTACTACGCCCTTACATTATCGATAAAACAGAGAAACAAAGACTTCTGGGAAAAAAAAGAAAATAATTAACATACAAAGAACAAAGCGACATGTGAAGTAGATGCTTGATTATCCGAAAATGTGTTTCATTTCCCCAATGACCGTGGATACAATGTAGTTATTTTTAAATTTTATTTTGGGTATTTGTCACCAGGTGTGGCAGCATCTCAGGCAGACGTGAGCTACAGACTCAGTGAACTGAACTCCATGAAATCCTGTTATGACGAAGTGGCAAACAGATATTGTAAGAACTCAAACAGTTAGTACGTGCGTGTTTGTGTGTGTGTGTTTGTTGGGTGAGGGGAAGTTTGCAGATTGTTAAGTAACTAAAAGGCACTATGACGTGCATCTACAGATGAAATGTTTTTCTTTTGTTGTAAACTACTTGAAATAATGACCTTGTGCTAAAATGAGGCACTTACAACGACTTCTGATTTAAAAGAAAAGAACGGTGTTCCTGCTCTCTGCGAGATTCTCTGGTTTTGCTTGTCATGACATAAGCAAAACTTTTTAACCCCTTTACCTCTATATTCCTATTCATGATATGCATGAAAACTGTTACAAATGAAGATCATCTTTGCTTAAAGGAATAATTATCAAATTTATTCGGTGTAGGCATCCCGGCCAGTGTCATCGGAGCTCTCGCCAGTCGGGAGTCCAATGGCGGCGCCTCTCTGACTCCTGATGGGTATGGCGACAATGGAAACGCTTGGGGAATCCTCCAGGTGTGCCACTGATCGTTTGTATTTTTCTTCCTTAGTTTTATTTGACTTCGGTATTCTTTTTCGATAGACTAGACTGCAGCAGATTACTGAAAAAATGGGATGAGAGATGACTTATTTTGATCTTGATATTTTTCAATTACTGTACACTTATTTCCACAAAATTAGCTTTATGTTTTGTTGATATTTGATCATTTCATCCATTACCACACGGCTAGCTTCATTTTTTTGGATTAGGATATGTTGAAATCATGCCATTACATCAGGGCTAGCTTTATGTTTTGTCAATATTTTACAATTATAACCATTGCCTTTAGGTCACCTTCATTAAAAAAATTAAAAACTTGTCCACGCATGAACCACAGGAGACCCGATGGTGTCTGTGGTTGAACTCCCCCCCTTCCCTTTTCACCCTGAAGAAAAGGGGACATACTATATCAAGGGACATCATGACAGCTCAAGACACGGTGAATCGGTTATGTTCGTTTCTCTTAAGACGACCCGGCTATGAGACTCATTACCTTTACCTACAATGATCAGGACCAGTGGGAGGTCCTCTCTCAAAACTCCCCGAGTAGTTCCACGTCTCCTTCATCAGCATGACTACTGATCAGCAATATGAATATCTGTCTATGCCAACAGTGTGACCTCAGATACTCAGGACTTCCCTGCAAGCAGTGCGGACCTCGAACTTGCTGTCACATCGACATGATGATCGGCCGCCTTCTGGTCCCATACATCAGACAGGTCTCCAGCAAGTTCCCATCCAGCAAGTTCCCATCATGGACCCCGGAAATGAAACTGCAAGGTAAGTGAATCCTTAACATAACTTGACTGTAGGTCTGCCTTACTGTGGAAATGGAGACTTGAATGAACTTGTTTATCTTTACCCGACATAAAACTGTTCGTAGACAAAATTATTCGTAGACTCCGCTCACCTTCTTCAGAGGGGAATGGGTCGATTTCTGAATCCATAGACCTGGTGATGGTTGTTTTCTTGGATTTCGCGAGTTAGTATCGTCTAAGGCGCTACACCTATTCACTCCCAAATAAAGGTGGATTTCTACGAATAACTTAAAATCCAATGATGATCACGTTTTCGAAGATGCTTTCTCTGAGGTAGAAACCGGGAAACGAGGGGTGGGGTTGAAATAAAGTAACTAAGTACAGGTTGATAACTTAAAACATTCTCATCTGACCAGGTGCCGTGGCTGCCTATAACTTCGGGGTCAGCAATGTTCAGAGCTGGAGTGGCTTGGATGTTGGCAGCACTGGAAACGATTTCAGCAATGATGTCATGGCCAGAGCCCAGTACCTGAAGTCTTTGGGCTGGTCTTAAACGACTCTGATCAAGAGTGAGAACAATAAGGACGGGCATGTTTTCTGGAAGTAAGCATAAACGGGAGCGAACAACACAGATGCGAATATTTTCTTGAACTTAACATTGAAAAAAGAAAAGAGAAAAATACCAATGAGAGCATTTTTGTGGACTTTAAAGAAAGAGAACAAGAAATGTGATAGTTTTTGGATGTGAAAATATATATTCGACTTCTCTTGAATAAAACTCATTTTCAATTCACGACGATGATTTGTTTGTATTTATGTATGGAGAATACTTAGAGCCAAATGAAGAATGAGAACAACCTGAAACCTAGGTTTTTAAAATATAGGTAGTTGTCATAAACCTTTTTGCTGAAAGGTTAAAGAAAAAAGCGGTGCTGCAAGAAGAGCAAATTATAATTAAGCATGTGCATACAGTTACGATTGAAAAAAACCATGATGTTACAATGTTGTTCTGGTGTACAGTTATGTTGGAATGGTGCTAGGGTATGGACAGATTGATTACTGTGGTGAATTAGAATCTTTGGTTGCATCCATTAACCAGAAGAGGAAAATATTCTCTGAAAAAAATAAAAAATATTTTTAAACATGACACCTAAATAAAAAAAATTACATGCGATTGAAGTGGTAACAGTAATAGATAATGAGATTTTAATAAACAAAATCTGACAGCATCCGCCTGTCTCCACCATCGCAAAAAAGGGGAAATGCTCTAAGCTCTTATTGCCTTTAAAAACAGATGCCTGAATATTTTGGTCCAGTCAGATATGTTAACGACATTTTCTACTATTAAATATAAATATGCTCTACTGAATTCCTTTGTTCTTATTGTGTAAGGCATGAATATTCATTCTCTTTTATCATCACTGAAAGGTGTCGGACCGTCCGCTGACACGCGCATTCTCTCCAAAAACCAATACAATCAGATCGCTTGAGGGTGGGCGTACCTCCTTAGAGGCACCAATAATTATTGAATTCAAACACAATTTTAAATGAAACAAAGACAAAGTATCAACAATCAGAGATTCACTCCTTCTTTCGTCACACAAGATATATTACCAATATATTATCATTCATCCAACGTACTATTAGAGTTAACAATAAAGCTGATTCCCATAAATACTGTCACTGATGAAGTATTCCTCTGTCTCCGGTGCTGTCCTTTCTTGATGAATTACCAATGTTAATATCCACTGTATTATAGTATAAAATGTTTGTTCTTGACGAAATCCAAACCTTTTTATATTAAAGTCTTTGCAACCCTTCCAGGTCCTCTATTCTAATGAGTATCACTAATCTTATTTCCTAAAAGTCGATTATCATTAAAAAAAAGGTGTTTTTACGATACCAACAGTTTACAGGCAGAACGTCACGGACTTGCACATGCGGCTGCCTCCTAGGTGTTTAGCAGGATGATGATAGGTTAGCTGAAGGCCGAGAGAAAACCTTCCCTCCACCGGCGGTTTAATCTCAGGCTGTTTGGAACTGTCCTATCCGGGCGACGGATGGTGGTCGGTGCACCAGTTTTGCACCAAGTTTTCCTTTCTGGATCCGTCGTTTAGTCGCTCACTCTAGTGTGTAGTTTCTTGGCCCCACCAACAAACTGTACTGCGGGATGCCCAAGCCACAGAGCTCCCCACGGCGCGGACACGGACTACAGCAAATCACGATCTGTGAAGTACATCCCCCTGTAGTATAAACGCAGTATTACCTTCCCGGTAATACTTATCCAATCCAATCCAATCCAATACAACTTTATTTATCCACAAGGGCAATTTTAGATAGATGCTGTACTAGCAATTATTCCGCGGTCGCAGCAGTAGCGAGAAAAAGTCCAGAGAAAAACCACCAGTTCCAACTTCTATTCCGCCGTCTGCTTTCTGCTTACCGTTTTTCCCTAACGTTATTTTACTCTCTCTTTTTCGTCACTTTATTTTGACATCACAATTTACGTCATTTGCTCAAGGGCAAACAACTTCCAGCCCACTACTCTAGCTCAGATCAACCACGGTTGTCGACCTTCCCGCCTTACCCCCTCTACTAAGTACTTGTCCGTTACAAAAAGATAATTAATAGCTTTATCATAGGTCTTTCACTATTTGCCTCTCCGTTTGAATTCAAGTCTGAAAGCTGAGCATTAGAACAGAAATAGGAAAAAAGGATCAGAGTGTTGAAGGTTGTGTGGGGATAAAAATGCATCAGAAATGACTGAAATGTTATAATTCTAAAATTATTAGTATAATTATTATACAATTAGCATAATTTGAAAAATACTATATAAACGACCAGCAGCCTATTGGAGCAAGATAAGAGTATGCAAAGCTTATTGATACAGTTGATAAAGACGGAAAAGAGTGAAGCAGGTGATATACATAACGGTACTAGTGAGTGGGCCGGTTCGCCAGTTGGTATACCAAGCCTTGACCCTCAGAGTCACCGCCTTTCCCATAAAAAAAGTTTCACACACACACACTAATAAAGATGCTACAATAGCTAATGGAGGCTACTGCTGCTTATTAAAATAAACAAGATGCATTCGTCAACAAGACATCTATTTGCCACCTGACTTGACTGCGGTAAATGTTGACTGTCTGTAACATGAGTACATGGTAGGATCAAACTGGATTATTACAACAAATCCTTAAAATATGCTAAATATTTTTGGTTTCACAAAACACAGAAGCCTATATATTTATTCATCGTTGCAAAAAAAAAAATCCCAGTGTTTGAAGGGAAACAGAGTTGTTGGGGAAGACATCGGTCGTTTGGACAAACTGATTGATGTCTGGGAAACTACAATATTTCTAGCAATACTTTTTACGTTTATATTTAAAACATTTCTTTGTTTGGTTAATTTTACCGTAAATGTCAGAACCCGACATAAATGCGAACGAAGGAAAAAACAGGGCATTAGGTGAGGTTTAGTTGGGTGCCACATAAACTTTCAGTAGATCAGCTGTCAAAACAAAGCAAATCAAGCAAGCGGAAAATAACACATTTGTGAAGGCTTTTGTGTAGCCATTGCCCTTAACCCTGACATCAG
Organism: Pomacea maculata; assembly: GCA_004794325.1. Taxonomy (NCBI): domain Eukaryota; kingdom Metazoa; phylum Mollusca; class Gastropoda; order Architaenioglossa; family Ampullariidae; genus Pomacea; species Pomacea maculata. Next base: position 236,676 of record SRHC01003612.1, on the reverse strand, counting down.
CTGTAGTTTGTTTTTTTTGTTGTTTTTTTTTTTTTTTGTTGTTGTTGTTGGGTTTTTTTTGCTTTCTTTGTGGCCGTAAATTATGCATTATCGCGCTTTTTGTGTTGAAAGTCTAGTCTTAAGTGCAGTAGAGCTGCAATTTCTTTTAGAAAGTCGTCGCCTGCATATAAGTCGTGATCAAAGTTGTTGATGTTTTTTTGGGGGGATAGCAACTTTTGAGAAATGTTTGTATTTCCTGTGGCAATTTCTGCTTTGCATTGACAGCTAGCTGCCACTATAGCATAATGCAGCCACGAAGATCTTCAATAAAATAAAAAATATGTTCGTTTTTGTTTGTTTGTGTGCGTGTGACTGGCGGTCCGGTGGGCCACCCACGCAGTGTGAATCGGGATATCAGATCTTGTCTGGTAACTGGTTCTTCCTCAGCATATATACATCTGTTTACTGCGCCGGTTGCTTTCCATAATAAGTTGTGACAGGCTGGGTGTAAAACAACAAGCTTTGACACCAACCCTTCCCCTTTGTTGGTGACCTCAATCGACTTTCGAAAAACCATACATAGTAAATTGTTCTCTCGGGTGCATCACGTTCATATCACCAGGCAAACCGTCAGCGAGGCCGGATGTAAAGGTACAGATAGTCGATTGAGAATGAGGTGTTAGAGACGAGTTTTTTGCGAGGGTGATGCTCAGCGCCTCCCCTCGCAGCCTGTCCTCGTGATATACCCTTAGTTCGATATAAAACTCAACCAACTCCATTCCTTCCCCAACCAGATACCCATTTTACTGCTTAGGGAAGGACAGTCTCGCACAGGTATTGAACTAGCTACTGTGCGGATTTCGATTCTGTTGCTGACGTGAATATTTTTATGGCGAAAACTATTAGGAAGGGTCAAAGTGCATCGATGTGAGGGTTGTAAGACGAAGATGCGCTGATGATAACACCGAGATATCTGACGGTCTGAAGAAGAGAGATGATATGCTCACCCCAGAGAAAATAAAAGTAGTAAAGTTTTTTTTTTTAATGTAATTCTAGAATATTTTGGACGATTTTGCTATTGTTGTGCTTGACCTTGTCTACATAAATGTTTTTCACATGAGACTTGTTTACGACGGGTCAAATGACAAGTAACTGCTTATATGACTTTTACGCAGTGTTCATTCAAGTCTAACACACCCTATTCCACTCCGAAAACACCATGTTTTTCTTGTTAATATATGCTAAGGCTGCAGAAAAACACAATGTAGAGAAACAGGTAAGGGAGGTTATTCACATTGCTTAACTCACCCGAGTTGTGCACCTTTGGCACAGGCCTTTCTTTCTGAACGCATGAAATTTTATAATTTTCTCAACAACAAAAAAATGTTTTAAAAAAACACATGTAAGGTACAACTGTAGTTTTTGCTATGCTACATAGATAAATATTAGTAGAATTCAAATTTTCTTTACTGAATTAGCTTCAAGGTTGTTTTTTTTTCACAGCTATATATATTCAAGAAGTAAGTAAATGGGATCTTTTTTAAAAAAAAAGTTGTGAATTAGGCTACCACACAAAACTAGGTCCAATCACCACAAATCTTGTCAAAAACACGGGTGGGATGATCGACAAGGAATCTAACACTCAGATAAGTGCTGGGTATGTATAAAGTTCGGGTTGTTCTAGCGCCGAGGATTAAGGCGTAACCTCTTATCTCTGACTCGCTATTTTCGAACGGCAATAACTAGATATAGAAAATTATAACCAGGAAACAACCGACTAAATAATGCCAAGAAAGACAGCTGTATAAAAATGTTAGTCACATGTCATAAGGTCACGTGGCGGAGAACGAGACTTCGTCTAAGCAAACGAAAGAGTCCTATGAAATTTCTCTTATTAAACACAACATGCAAAACCTTCAACTTTTTCCACATGAACAGACACGAAAATACACGAGATTCAAGTGGATCCTACTCTTTACGCGATTCTAAGCAGTTTTATATTTTGCCTTTACAATCCCTTTAAGCAATATCCGCAATTACATCCCTAGTCTATCAATAGGAAGTTTACCGTGTCGGCAGCCAAGTTAATGTGCACGAGGATATTAAACTGGAGAGGAAAGAAAACTTTTCGTAACAACTATAATCAATCGTCAAAACCAAACAAGTAAGTAAACAAACAAATGAACGAAGTAGAAAATATCCTATTTTTGATTCTGTACTTTTGTGATTATCTCTCCTAACCCTACTGCCGCCACCTCCACCACCACCACCACCTCCTCCTCTCAACAGCAGTTGATGTGACAACAGGATTAATGTTTGACCTGAATCTCTTAGAAAAGATAAATACATTGTCTGTGTGCATTCATGGGAGAATTGTACTTAAAATTACTTGAAACAACATACCAACATACGCATTTCAGAAAAAAACATCCTGTTTGTTATTTTTGCCTGGGAAATAACCAGAACACCTGTGAAGTATAAAAGTCAACCAGGTGTGGCAAAGCTACATCTGGACTTTTGTCCCTCAACTCTCGTCACCAGCCATGTTCCTCGCACTGAGTGTTTTGGTCGTCGCCGTGTCGTCTGCTTTGGGTAAAAGAAATTCTTTCCTTCAGAATTTTTATTTTGTATAACAGTTGGATTTCTTATTTTGAGTTACGGCTTTGTTTAAATTTTTATTTTTCATTAAAGCTGGATTTTTTTTTTATGTTGAGTTACGACTTTGTTGGATGGAAATGTGTCTGTACATTTGTATCGGACTGGCAATAAGATCGGATCAGAGACCGAAAAAGAGCACCAGGTGTTCCAGGTAGTCGCTTGTGGTAGCAAATCCGTTTTCTGGTTTTGATGTTTATAAATGCAGCTATTATTTTTTATTTTTATGTAATATTATATTGTACTTTATGGCATCAGTTTATACTATTATAGTTAACTAGATGGGGAAGGTTATGTACATATTTAACACTATCTATTCCAGCGGCCACCGACTGCAATGGAAACATCAGTAACCTTAGTCCTACCGGCAAACGTATCGGGGGTGAGTATAACCTACAGGTGGACATGTTGACTGGTACATAGAGACATGAACACGTAGAAAGTGAGTGAGTGGTACAGGTAGACAGTTTCAGATTTGTACATGGAGTAGCAATGAGTGACCAGTCCAAAATGACATGAATGACCTAAAGAGGGAGACTCGGTGACATAACAGATTAAAGCGTTCATTCTGTTTATGTTATTTTGGGTAAATCATATTTGTTGTTATTTTGCAACAAACACCGTAGGAGCCAGTGCGTTTAAGACAAGTTTTGTAGCGAGACTGCTATTCACTGAGTATACTTTCTCAGGTGGACATTTACCAAGGTAAACCAACCAGGCTGTTGTTTTTTTTCTTGAGACTTTGCTACGCCCTTACATTATCGAGAAAACAGAGAAGTAAAGACTACTGGGGAAAAAAAGGAAAATAACTAACATACAAAAAACAAAGCGACATGTGAAGTAGATGCTTGATTATCCAAAAATATGTTTCATTTCCCTAATGACCGTGGGTACAATGTAGTTATTTTTAAATTTTATTTTGGGTATTTGTCACCAGGTGTGCCAGCTTCTCAGGCAGCCGTGCGCGCCAGAATCAGTGAACTGAACTCCATTAAATCCTGTTATGATGAAGTGGCAAACAGATATTGTAAGAGCCAAAACTGATAGTGCGTGCGTGTTTGTGTGTGTGTATATGTGTGTTGGGTGAGGGGAAGTTTGCAGATTGTTAAGTAACTATAAGCATCACAATGGGCGTTATAAGAGACGAAATGTTCTTCTTTTGTTGGAAATAATAACCTGATGCGAAACTGAGGCACTTACAACGACTGCTGATTTAAAAAAAAAAAAGAACGGTGTTCCTGCTCTCTGCAAGATTCTCTGGTTTTGCTTGTCATGACATACGCAAATCTTTTTAACCCTTTTGCCTCTATATTCATATTCATGATGTGCATGAAAACTGTTACAAATGAAGATCATTTTTGCTTAAAGGAATAATTATCAAATTTATTTGGTGTAGGCCTTCCGGCCAGTGTCATCGGAGCTCTCGCCAGTCGGGAGTCCAATGGCGGCGCCTCTCTCACTTCAGCTGGGTATGGCGACAATGGAAACGCTTGGGGAATCCTCCAGGTATGCCACTGATCGTTTGTATTTTTCTTCCTTAGTTTTATTTGTCCTTCGGTATTCTGTTTCGATAGACTCCCCCCGGTTCACCCTGAAGAAAAGGGGACATAATATATCAAGGGAGATCATGACAGCTCTGCCTTCCACAGTCAGGGCCCTAGACACGGTCAATCGGATATGTTCGTTTCTCTTAAGACGACCCGGCTATAAGACTCGTTACCTTTACCTACCATGATAAGGATCAGTGGGAGGTCCTCTCCCCCAGATTGTGACAAGAGCGCAAAACTCCCCGAGTAGTTCCACGTCCCCTTCATCACCATATATATCACCATCAGCAATATGAATATCTGTCTATGCCAACAGTGCGACCTCAGATACTCAGGACTTCCCTGCAAGCAGTGCGGACCTCGAACTTGCTGTCACATCGACATGATGATCGGCCGCCTTCTGGTCCCAAACATCAGACAGGTCTCCAGCAAGTTCCCATCATGGACCCGGGAAATGAAACTGCAGGGTAGGTGATCGTCCTTAATATGACTGGTGATGGTATTCTTGGATTTTGAGAGTTAGTATCATCTAAGGTGCTACACCCATTCAACCCCAAATACAGGTGGTATTCTACCAATAAGTTAAAATCCAATGATGATCACGTTTTCCAGGATACTTTCTCTGAGGCAGAACCCGGGAAACGATGGCTGGGATTGAAATAAAGTAACTAAATACAGGTTGATAACTTAAAACATTCTGTACCAGGTGCCGTGGCTGCCTATAACTTCGGGGTCAGCAACGTTCAGAGCTGGAGTGGCTTGGATGTTGGCAGCACTGGAAACGATTACAGCAATGATGTCATGGCCAGAGCCCAGTACCTGAAGTCTTTGGGCTGGTCTTAAACGATTCTGATCAAGAGTGAGAACAATAAGGACGGGCATGTTTTCTGGAAGTAAGCATACAAGGGAGAGAACAACACAGATGCGAATATTTTCTTGAACTTAACATTCAAAAAAGAAGAGAAAAATACCAATGAGAGCATTTGTGTGGACTTTAAAGAAAGAGAACAACAAACGTGAGAGTTTTTGGATGTGAAAATATATATTCGACTTCTCTTGAATAAAACTCATTTTCAATTCACGACGATGATTTGTGTGTATTTATGTATGGAGAATACGTAGAGCCAAATGATGAATGAGAAAATACTGAAACCACACACACTCCCCCTAATAAAGATACTACAATAGCTAATGGAGGCTTCTGCTGCTTAGTAAAATAAACAAGATGCATTCGTAAACAAGACATCTATTTGCCACCTGGCTTGATTTCGGTTAAGTGTCGACGGTCTGTAACATGAGTACATGGTAGGATCAAACTGGATTATTACAACAAATCCTTAAATTATGCTAAATATTTTTGGTTTCACAAAACACAAAAGCCTATATATTTATTCATCGTTGCAAAAAAAAAAAAAGGAAAAAAGAAAAGAAAAATCCCAGTGTTTGAAGGGAAACAGGGTTGTTGGGGAAGACATCGGTCGTTTGGACAAACTGATTGATGTCTGGGAAACTACAATATTTCTAGCAATACTTTTTACGTTTATATTTAAAACATTTCTTTGTTTATTTAACTTTATCGTGAATTCAAAACCCAACATAAACGTGAACGAAGGAAAAACAGGGCGTTAGGTGATTCTTAGCTGGGTGCCACACAAACTTTCAGTAGAACCTGAGCTCAGTTGTCCAAACAAAGCAAATCAAGCAAGCGGAAAATAAGACATTTGTACACTGTTGGGCAAGCTACTTTTAATTTGTAGTCGGCTACACTACAGCTACAATTTTCCAAAAAGTAGCCAGCTACTTTTGGCTCCTTTTAAAATGTAGTCAGCTACTTTTGGCTACTTTTAAAATGTAGTCAGCTACTTTTGGCTACATTTAAAATGTAGTCAGCTACTTTTGGCTACTTTCCAACAGGTAACCAAGGACGGCGGAAATGACGTCTGCTTTGCTGACGGTACTCTCGTGTTCCACTTTGAAGAGCTTCGAGACAGAGGGTTGGTCGTCGTCTTCCCTTTTCCGCTTTCGTTTCGTTTTTCCGTTTCCAAGTCTTGAGTCAACTGCCTGGCAAGCAGTGAATGTTTTTCTCTAAAATAAACACATGAAAATGAAACAAAATTTTAGAAGTCCATTCACAATCAAGGCAAGTTTGTACGAAGCTAATTGTCATATTAAATTACTAGGATTAAATATAAAATTCTTCAAGTCACCATACTGTTCAAACGTCCTCCATGCTCTTTTCATACAAACAAACCAAAACACACACACACACACGCTTTATGACAAAGACTAAATAGATAGTACAGAAACGGTAAAGACAGCAGTTTGATCAGTCGTCGCCCCAGCGGTAATCACGTTGATGCAACCCCTTACCTTTCCACAATCTTTACAACATGTACACTCCTCTATTCCAAAAGCAGACAAGCAAGAACATGAAGAATGAAGATCGATGAAAATCTCAACGAACTTACCTGCAAGTGCGTTCTCAAATTAAACGCCGACGTCTTGTTCGTTGAGTACTTCGTGCTGCCACACCCATTCTTGCATTTGAAAGTATATATACCCACTTTTTGTTGCTTCACAAAATGTAAAGAATTTCAAGTAAGGCTCGAAATTGATGGGTACGTCCATCTTCGTTTTTCAAATGAAACAAAATACCTGGCAAATCGCTTCCGCCACATGGACGACACAGTTTGTTCAGTTTTATTTGTATATGTGTGTGTGACTGGCGTACCGGTGGGCCACCCATGCAGTGTGTGTATCGGGATATCAGATCTTGTCTGGTAACTGGTTCTTCCTCAGCATACATACATCTGTTTACTGGGCCGGTTGCTTTCCATAATAAGTTATTACAGGCTGGGTGTAAAAGCTTTGACACCAACCCTTCCCCTTTGTTGGTGACCTCAATGGACTTTCGAAAAACCATGCATAGTAAATTGTTCTCTCGGGTGCATCACGTTCTTACCACCAGGCAAACCGTCAGCGAGGCCGGATGTAAAGGTACAGATAGTCGATTGATAATGAGGTGTTAGAGACGAGTTTTTTGTCTGGGTGATGCTCAGCGCCTCCCCTCGCATCCTGTCCTCGTGATATACCTTTAGTTTGATATAAAACTCAACCAACCAACACACTCCCTCGCTGTCTGCACCTTCCCCAACCAGATACCCATTTGACTGCTTAGGGTAGGACAGTCTCGCACAGGTATTGAACCAGCTACTGTGCGGATTTGGATTCTGTTGCTGGCATGAATATTTTTATGGCGAAAACTGTCAGGAAGGGTCAGAGTGCATCGATGTGAGAGTTGTAAGACGAAGATGCTGTCATAACACAGAGATATCTGACGGTCTGAAGAAGAGAGATGATATGCTCACCCCAGAGAAAATAAAAGTAGTAAAGTTTTTTTAAAATGTAATTCTAGAATATTTTGGACGATTTTGCTATTGTTGTGCTTGACCTTGTCTACATATGTAAATGTTTTTCACATGAGACTTGCATGTTTACGTCGAGTCAAATAACAACTGCTTTGTTGACTTTTACGCAGTGTTCATTCGAGACTAACACGCCATATTCCACTCTGAAAACACCATGTTTTTCTTTTTAATATGTAATAAGGCTACACATATGGCTGCAGAAAAAAAACGAAACAATGTAGAGAAACTCGTAAGGGAGGTTTATTCATATTGCTTAACTCACCCGAGTCGTGCACCTTTGGCACAGGCCTTTCTTTCTGAACGCATGAAATTTTATAATTTTCTCAAAAACATGTAAAAAAAAAAACCCATGTAAGGAATAACTGTAGTTTTTGTTTTTCTGCATAAATTAATATTAGTAGAATTCAAATTGTCTTTACTGAATAGCTTCAAGGTTGCTTTTTTTAACAGCTAGATATTCAAGAAGTAAGTAAATGGGATCTTTAAAAATAAAAAAAGGTTGTGAAGTAGGCTACCACACAAAACTATAGGTCCAATCATCACAAATCTTGTCAAAAACACAGGTAGGATTATCGACAAGGAATCTAAACACTCAGATAAGTGCTGGGTATGTATAAAGTTCGGGTGGTTTTAGCGCTGAGGATTAACGTGTAACCTCTGATCTCTCGACTCGCCTTTTTCGAACGACAGTGACTAGATATAGAAAATTATAAATTATAACCAGGAAACAACCGACTAAATAATGCCAAGAAAGACAGCTGTATAAAAATGTTGGTCATTTCATGAACGTATATCCCATATAAATATATATTATAACGTATAACTACACGTTCATGGTCATGTCATAAGGTCACGTGACTGAGAACGAGACTTCGTGTAAGCAAACGAAAGAGTCCCATGTAATTTCTCTTATTAAACACAACATGCAAAACCTTCAACTTTTTCCATATGAACAGACACGAAAATAGACGAGATTCTAAGCAGTTTGATTTTGCCTTTACAATCCCTTTAAGCAATATCCGCAGTTACATCCTTCAGTCTACCAATAGGAAGTTTATCGTGTAGGCAGCCAAAGTAAATGTGCACGAGGATATTAAACTGGAGATGAAAGAAAACTTTTAGTAACAATTATAATCAATCGTCAAAACCAAACAAGTAAGTAAACAAACAAACAAACAAACAAACAAACAAATAGAAGTAGAAAATATCCTTAATTTGACTCAGTACTTATGTGATTATCTCTCCTAACCCTACCACCGCCACCACCACCACCACCACCACCACCACCACCTCCTCCTCCTCCTCCTCTCAACATCAGTTGATGTGACAACAAGATTAATGTTTGACCTTAATCTCTTAGAAAAGATAAATACTTATTGTCTGTATGCATTCCTGGGAGAATTGTAGTTAATAGTACTTGAAACAACAGACCAACATACGCATTTCAGAAAAAAAAACCGTTTGTTATTTTTGCCTGCAAATAGCCAGAAGACCTTCGAGTGAAGTATAAAAGACAACCAGGTGTGGCAAAGCTACATCTTGACTTTTGTCCCTCAACTCTCGTCACCAGCCATGTTCCTCGCACTGAGTGTTTTGGTCGTCGCCGTGTCGTCTGCTTTGGGTAAAAGAAAATTCTTTCCTTCAGAATTTGTATTTTGTATAACAGTTGGATTTCTTGTTTTGAGTTACGACTTTGTTGGATAAAAATGTGTCTGTACATTTGTATTTGACTGACAATAAGATCAGATCTGAGACCGAAAAATAGTGCCAGGTGTTCCGGGTAGTCGCTTGTGGTAGCAAATCCGTTTTCTGGTTTTGATGTTTCTAAATGCAGCAATATTTTTTTTCTTTATGTAATATTATATTGTACTTTATGGCATCAGTTTATACTATTATAGTTAACTATATGGGGAAGGTTATGTACATATTCAACTCTATCTGTTCCAGCGGACACCGACTGCAATGGAGACATCAGTGACCTTAGTCCTACCGGCAAACGTATCGGGGGTGAGTATAACTTACAGGTGGACATGTTGACTGGTACATAGAGACATGAACACGTAGAAACAGTGAGGAGCCCTACAGGTAGACAGACAGTTTCAGATTCGTACCGGGAGCAGCTATGAGTGACTAGTCCAGAGTGGCATGAATGACATAAAGAGGGAGACTCAGTGACACAACAGATTAAAGCGTTCTTTCTGTTTATGTTAGTTTTGGTCAATCAAATTTGTTGTTATTTTGCAACAAACACCGTAGGAGCCAGTGTGTTAAAGACAACAGTTTTGTAGCGAGACTGCTATTCACTGAGTATACTTTCTCAGGTGGACATTTACCAAGGTAAACCAACCAAGCTGGTTTTTCTTTAGGCTCTGCTACGCAGTTACATTATCGAGAAAACAGAGCGAAGCAAAGACTTCTGGGAAAATAGGAAAATAATTAACATACAAAGAAGAAAGCGACATGTGAAGTAGATGCTTGATTATCCGAAAATGTGTTTCATTTTCCCAACGACCGTAGATACAATGTAGTTATTTTATAATTTTATTTTGGTATTTGTCACCAGGTGTGGCAGCATCTGAGGCAGCAGTGCGCTACAGAATCAGTGTACTGAACTCCATGAAATCCTGTTATGAAGAAGTGGCAAACACATATTGTAAGAGCCAAAACTGTTAGTGCGTGTTTGTGTGTGTGTGTGTGTGTTGGGTGAGGGGAAGTTTGCAGTGCTGCTCTCAGATTGTTAAGTAACTAAAAGACACCACAATGGGCATTATAAGAGGCAAAATGTTCTCCTTCTTTTGTTGTAAACTACTGGAAATAATGACCTGATGCTAAAATGAGGCACTTAAAACTTAAAACGACTGCTGATAAAAAAAAAAAAAAAGTAACGGTGTTCCTGCTCTCTGCAAGATTCTCTGGTTTTGCTTGTCATGACATACGCAAATCTTTTTAACCCCTTTACCTCTATATTCATATTCATGATATGCATGAAAACTGTTACAAATGAAGATCATCTTTGCTTAAAGGAATAATTGTCAAATTTATTCGGTGTAGGCATCCCGGCCAGTGTCATCGGAGGTCTCGCCAGTCGGGAGTCCAATGGCGGCGCCTCTCTCACTTCAGCTGGGTATGGCGACAATGGAAACGCTTGGGGAATCCTTCAGGTGTGCCACTGATCGTTTGTATTTTTCTTCCTTAGTTTTATTTGTCCTTCTGTATTCTTTTTCGATAGACTAGACTGCAGCAGATTACAGAAAAAATGGGATGAGAGATGACTTATTTTGATCTTGATATTTTTCAATTACTGTACATTTATTTCCACAAAGTTAGCTTTATGTTTTGTTGATATTTGATCATTTCATCCATTACCACACGGCTAGATTCATTTTTTTGGAAGGGAATATGTTGCAATCATGTTCATTACATCAGGGCTAGCTTTATGTTTTGTAAATATTTTGCAATTATAACCATTGCCATTAGCTCACCTTCATAAAAAAAATTTAAAAACTTGTCCACGCATCAACCAAAGGAGTCCCGATGGTGTCTGTGGTTAAATAACAGCTCTGCCTTCCACATTCCGGGCCCTAGACACGGTCAGTCGGTTATGTTCGTTTCTCTTACGACGACCCGGCTATGACACTCGTTACCTTTACCTACCATGATAAGGACCAGTGGGAGGTCCTCTCTCCCAGATTGTGACGAGCTCAAAACTCCCCGAGTAGTTCCACGTCCCCTTCATCCGCATGACTACTGATCAGCAATATGAATATCTGTCTATGCCAACAGTGTGACCTCAGACACTCAGGACTTCCCTGCTTGGAGTGCGGAGCTCGAACTTGCTGTCACATCGACATGATGATCGGCGACCTTCTGGTCCCATACATCACACAGGTCTCCGACAAGTTCCCATCATGGACCCCGGAAAGGAAACTGCAGGGTAGGTGATAGTCCTTAATATGACTGTAGGTCTGTCTTACTGAGGAAATGGAGACTTGGATGAACTTGTTTATCTTTACCCGACATAAAACTGTTCGTAGACAAAATTATTTGTAGACTCCGCTCACTTCCTTCAGAGGGGAAAGGGTCGATTTCTGAATCCATAGACCTGGTGATGGTTGTTTTCTTGGATTTTGAGAGTATCATCTAAGGCGCTACACCCATTCAACCCCAAATAAAGGTGGATTTCTACCAATAAGTTAAAATGCAATGATGATCACGTTTTCGAAGATGTTTTCTCTGAGGCAGAACCCGGGAAACGAGGGGTGGGATTGAAATAAAGTAACTAAGTACAGGTTGATAACTTAAAACATTCTGTACCAGGTGCCGTGGCTGCCTATAACTTCGGGGTCAGCAACGTTCAGAGCTGGGATCGCTTGGATGTTGGCAGCACTGGAAACGATTACAGCAATGATGTCATGGCCAGAGCCCAGTACCTGCAGTCTTTGGGCTGGTCTTAAACGACTCTGATCAAGATTGACAACAATAACAACGGGCATGTTTTCTGGAAGTAAGCATACAAGGGAGAGAATAATACAGATGGAAATATTTTCTTGAACTTCACATTCAAAAAAGAAAAGAGAAAAATACCAATGAGAGCATTTGTGTGGACGTTAAAGAAAGAGAGCACCAAACGTGAGAGTTTTTGGATGTGAAAATATATATTCTACTTTTTCTTGAATAAAACTCATATTCAATTCACGACGATGATTTGTGTGTATTTATGTATGGAGAATACGTAGAGCCAAATGAAGAATGAGAAAATACTGAAACCTCACACACTCCCCTAATAAAGATACTACAATAGCTAATGGAGGCTTCTGCTGCTTATTAAAATAAACAAGACTGTCTATTCGTAAACAAGACATCTATTTGCAACCTGGCTTGAATGCGGGGAATGTTGACGGTCTGTAACATGAGTACATGGTAGGATCAAACTGGATTATTACAACAAATCCTTAAAATATGCTAAATATTTTTGGTTTCACAAAACACAGAAGCCTATATATTTATTCATCGTTGCAAAACAAAAAAACAAAAAGAAAAAAAAAAAAGAAAGAAAAATCCCAGTGTTTGAAGGGAAACAGAGTTGTTGGGGAGGACATCAGTTGTTTGGACAAACTGATTGATGTCTGGGAAGCTACAATATTTCTAGCAATACTTTTTACGTTTACACCTAAAATATTTCTTTGTTTATTTAACTTTATCGTGAATGTCAGAACCCAACATAAATGTGAACGAAGAAAAAACGGGGCATTTGATGAGGCTTAGCTGGGTGCAACACAAACTTTCAGTAGAACCTGAGATCAGTTGTCCAGACAAAGCAAATCAAGCAAGCGGAAAATAACAGATGTGAAGACTTTTGTGTAGCCATTTCTCCCAACCCTAACATCACCTGTAGTTTTATATACTCTCCCCCTACTAACGACACCACCACCACCGTCACCTCCACCACCGCCGCCATATCTGCCACCACCATCTTTCAACAACAACAGCTGTGACAGAAGGATTAAGGTATGTTGTTAACCTCCCGGTAAAGATAAACACATCACACAGTTTTAGAAGCTGTCTCCGTTTATTTACCACACAGTCGTCAGAAATAAAAGATAACCAGTTGTGGCAAAGGTCTATCGTCTCGACTGAACTCTCGTCACAAGCCATGCTCCTCGCACTGAGTGTCTTCGTCGTCACCGTGTCTTCTGCTCTGGGTAAAAGAAATCAATAATGATGAACATGCAATTATTATTGTTGATCCCTGTGCAGTGTTTTATTGAAGATGATACTCAATGTGTTCCAGCGGCGACAAACTGCTATGGAGACATCAGGAACCTGCGGCCCACTGGCAAGAGTAACGGAGGTAAGTAATGGACGAGGGCTGTAGTCATGAAGAAGTCCTTGCCCCGGGGCATGCGTTTTATTTCCGATGTTATAAAACGATGTCCAGACCCCGAAGAGGCTATTTCACCCCTGGAACCGTATTGATAAAACTGTGGCAAAGATACCCCATGGAGTAAAGAAACATGAGATAGTGTGGTGAGTAAGCCAACAAGACTCTTTTGCCTGAATGTACGACTATATATGCTCGAGTAGCTGATTCTCGCTTCATAGCTCCGGCCCCAGGTGGACATACTGATTGGTACAAGTATACAGTGAGGGACTGGTAAACTTGGGGATTTGTACAGCTATACAGTGTGACCTGTACATAGTAACTGACCGGTTTAGAGATGAATGACCCACAAAAAGTGGCTCAATGTCCCACATAATAACACCAGAGCCAAGAGTTCTTTCTGATGTATTATACATATATATACTTTATTTGCTCAAGTGCTGTCAGATCAGTTTTGTTAGTTTGCTTGTAAGAAACACTGTAGAACCCAAGACTCACCCAATGCTTTTGTAAAGTGACTTCCACGAAACATAATTTGAAGACTGAGTTTTCGGATACCTCCCTGTCTGCGCCGTAGACACAGCATTGCTACAAACACGAAAAAAAAACTCGAATCATGAGGTAGAAAAATGAACTCAAACATAAACTAATCGACATATAAAAATATATGCTTAATGTGTCGAAAAGATATATGTTCTGTATTTCACCAGGAATCTTGGTGTGGATACAATGTCGTATTCTTTAATTTTATTAATTTTATTGTCGATACATGTCACCAGGTGTGTCAGCATCCCAGGCAGCGGTAAACGCCAGAATTAGAGAATTAGAATCTCTGCGATCGTGTTACAACCAAGCGGCAGACAAATATTGTAAGAGCCAAAAACTGTGTGGTTTGTTTGTGTAGAAGGTAGGGTAGGGGTGTCTGTCTTTCTTTTCTCTCTGTGTGTGAATGCTGTTTACTGAAAAGTCCCCATTTCGAGGTGGACTACTGAATAGTTTACTTGGAGTTTGTTTTTTTTAATTTGTTTTTTGCATAGCTATTCGTTAAATCAGTTAACATGCTTACTGCTGGGGAAAGGAGTGGGATAGAGAAGTGGGTGGTGGGGTTACCTCGTGACAGGATATGACATCACTCGCTGGTGTGCAGGTATCCCGGCCAGTGTCATCGGAGCTCTCGCCAGCCGGGAGTCTGATGGCGGCGCCTCTCTGACTGCTGATGGGTATGGTGACAGTAGAAAAGCTTGGGGAGTCCTGCAGGTATCCTTTGGTCTTCTTTGCTGGATTAGGCGAGAATGAGGCAGATAAAATAAAAGAAAATGAGGAAGGGAACTTAAAACTATTTGTTGATATTTGGTTTTGGGGCCATTACCTTCACGTGATGAACAACGATAATATTCTGTGCCAACAGTGTGATCCGAGCTCAAAACTCTCCTAATACCCGTTACCCCGGAGCTTCGGTTCACAGCTGCCCCCGAGCAGCTCCCCATCCACTTTCATCACCACGACCACTGATAAGCAATATGAATATTTGTCTGTGCCAACAGTGTGACCTCAGTAAATCAAAACTTCCCTGCCTGGACTGCGGAGCTCGAACTTGTTGCCACATCGACATGATGGTTGGTAAGGTTCTGATTCCATTCATCAAAGAGGTCTCAACCAAGTTCCGGGGATGGAGCGCTGAACAGAAGATTCAGGGTACGTCCACGTTGTTGGTGTAACTTGAGTGTCGGTCTGTGTCACTGAGAAAGGGGTGAGTGTTCAAACTTTTAAAAATATTTACTAAAAAAATGTCCTTAGACTCAGAGCAGAAACTTCAGGAAATTTCAACGTTGTTGACATAACTTGACTGTCGGTCTATGTTGCTATGGAAATGGTGTTTTCTGGAATTTCGAAACTTAGTATTTTCTACTGAGCTACACCGATTCACTCCGGTAGGGGCTTCACTGGCAAAATAATTCTAGTACTGGAACTAGGAAGACGAGGTGAAAATAAAATTTAACCACAGGCTTGCTAACTCTTCAACAGGTGGTGTGGCTGCCTACAACTTCGGTGTGTCCAATGTTCGAAGCTGGGAGGGTCTGGACAGGGGCACCACTGGAAACGACTACAGCAATGATGTCATAGCCCGTGCACAGCTCCTGCAGACATTGGGGTGGTCATAAAAATTCTGCTCAGTGGAGAGAAAAGTAACGCTGCAGACACTTCCTGGCAGTTAATGTTCAAAGGAGAGAACAACATTGATGTTAGCATTTTTTGGAATTAAATGTTCAAGATGGAGAAAAATCATGATATGAAAAATTTTAGGATATTAGCATTCAAATATTCCAGAGAGAGAGAACAATAAAAACTAAGCCTTTCCTGAAAAAAAAATTCGTTGTTTTGCAACGTAGTTCTGAATGACTATGAATGTGTGTAGTTATGTATGGAGAATACCCGGAACCTACGGTGGGGGGAAAAAAGTTGACAACAGCCTACCCACCCTTCTCTTCAGCAAAAGAAGTGTCTTTCATACAGAAAAGCTTTCTTAATCGTACACACTGTCGGATAGGTAGTTATGCATTGCTAAAAAAAATGCATCCTATTAAATCTGATATGAGTGGCCATTTAAGACAGCCCTCAAGGTTTGGATCTTCACCAAGTCATACATTCATTTAGACAAAGACGCAAATGTATTACAAAGGCATGAATATTCATAAACTGTTAGCATCATTGATGGCATTGAATTACAATTTAAGTGTCAAAGTTTGATAATGTTGAGAATGCCGTAGACATCAAGTCCTCAATGTATTAATTAAATCTGCTGTGTCAACACAACGCATCATCTAAAAAATATATAAATCCATCGAAATCGATGTGTCACGCATTTTGTGCAGAGCTAGTCCTGAAGGCGGTTGTGTCACGTGCCGATGACTAGCTCGAGGAATATTAGTTTGTGAGACTAGCGATTGTTTTCTGAGACTCACCCGGTCGTCTGCTTGTCAGAAATTACCAAAATACCATTCTTGTGGGGCTTTCCGACAGTCTTGGGCTCAAGAAAACGTTAATATACATCCACTCTAACCCTGATTTACTTTTACGGCATACAATTTTACGACATAGTCATCCGGGGAGGCGACTGCGACCTGTTTACGTTAGCTACTTTCGTTTTCATGTGGCGGTACACACGTCCGTGACATGGACTACGCCCTGTATGTAGGTTTAACTGAGTGTTTTCATTGTACTAAACTAAATCTCCTCAAAAGCTTAGTTTTTCATTTATCTCGGCTACTGATACTCGAGATAAACTTAATATTTGTTTAAAATGCCAGCAAAAGCCAGCTGAATAAGGTTTTATTTTCCCATGCATCAAACAGTCTGCCCAAACCCTCTTGTTTTCGCTAGCAGCTTGTTTCTCCTCATTATTTTTTTCAGCAGCCATGTAAATACACACTCGGCACTAATATATATATAGAAACAACAAAGCTTTGGGTGAAAGTTTAGATTCCCTTCTCGATAATTCCCGCTAATCTTGCGAACCTGAATGGTAGCTCGTGTTACTGTTATTTAACGCCTGCTGCCACCATGCCAGCAAATGTGATAAACAGATGTTTTGCTGACGAATACACGGTTCTGTTTATTCATCTGTAGCACATCCTTGTTTCTTTCTCTTTTGACCTTCGGAAAAATATCCATTGTTTAGTCACATGTCGTCTGCTGGAGCAAACAAAAAAATTGTGGACTACAGCAACTGTAACAACAAAATATCCAGACTACTGTAATAACACTGAAGATACGCACATCCTGTGTATATGTGTGTGAGAGAGCGTGCTTGCCTTTATTTGTTTTCTGTTTTCTGTGTTTTCTTCTTATCTCTCTGTAGCTGCTGCCTTCCTTCGGCAAAATAGTATTCTTAGCTCTAAACACTTTAAGAGCATTTTAGTGTCAAGGAATAATAATAATCATAACAACTACAGCAGTCTTACAGGACAAAGCTGAAGAAAATATACGCAGAACAGAAGTGAAAACGGTCTTCTCTTCCTGTTCCATCTTTTTACCATCTGAATATAAATGGGCGCATATTTCTGACATCCTGGAATATCCACAAAAAAATTCAGAACATAAAATGAGTAATGTATTCAAACTTCCTGTTTACTTGCTCTCCTGCAACAAGACAAAGATGGATTGTGTAAACCTTAAAGGGACAGTCTTACATCTGACATCTTGTTTTCACACTTTTTTATTTCCAAAAGATGGATGTGAGTTTGGGAGTGGCTCATCAGCATAAACTGTCATAAAATCCAGGAGTGAGCAGCAAACGAAATACCTGCTGAGCTCTAAAAAAGCAGCGAGATAAATAAATATACAAAGATGCGAGAAATGTGTGCTACCTGCCACGCACTACACGACAGTGAAAATTAATTGCTCATGGGTGTGGTGTAAACTATAAAAGCAAAGAAAATATCTTCTGCAACCTTACCTGTGGTGGCACGGTGCGTGAGTTCATCCTCTTTAAGCCTACCTAACAATTTGATATCTTCCTCTGAGCTAGAGAGGGTCTGTGAACTGAAAAACATCACTGCCTATTGACCTCCGAGGTCAGCTTGTCTACATATCTATGAGGCAATGCTACCTCATGTTTACGGCCCAAAACTCATCAAAACAATTGATAAGATTATTAATTTTGTCGTTGATCGTGTCAATAGTCTTGCAGCTCTGTTCTTTATTGTTATTATTAGTAGTAGTATCATCATCAATCACCAATCATCATCCAATCATTATCAAATCATCCAATCAATCAATCATCCAACCAATCCGACCATCCATCCTATCAATCCATCCATCCGATCATCCGATCTATCCATCGATCCATCCATGAATCCATCACTCATCAATCATCAATCAATAATCATCCTTTAATGGATTTTTTTTCTCGGTCAGGTGTCTCCGAAATTTATCTCGGGTCAGAAAAACCTAGACGCCGACACGGCCACACCTTCCTAGAGGCAGGGACACTGAAACACCTGAAGAACTCTGTGATGAATGTCTGTGTGTTTGCACGATACAGTCAAAAACTAATCTTATCGGCGATGTTTTATTTATTCAAAGCTACAATGAACACGAATTGATGCCTGTGATAATAATCATTCAGTCAGTCTTTGTGTATCGTCTATTGAACTTCTTTCTTTACATTTTGTGGCAGTTACTAATGACCTGCTCATTGCAAGACCTGTCAAAATTATTAAAGTGAATGTTATGAGAAGGAACGAACTATCGAGTTCGAACAGTGAGACCTAACCATTGACTAACTGTTCTTCGGATTGTTACTGTATAGTGACGGATTGTTAGTTTACTATGTTCTGAATACGAAATGTATTATCATACTCAACACAGATGGGACTTGCAGCGGGAACTCGTTGTGTTCGTTCGTGGGAAGGAACAGACCTTTGTCGTGCTGGGTGTGGGAATGGGTGCGAGCGCACTTCAGTTATGACAGACGAAGACAAACACAATGGACAATCAACTGCGATAAAGTATCAACAACTCATGAAAGTTTGAACTGTGAGCAAAGTTATGTGGAGAAGTCGAAATTTTTTTTTTTTTATAATATCCTGACACAAAATTTTTTTATTGATGTTGTAATACTTGTAATAATAAATAATTATTAATTGACTAATTATCAATTACCAATACATCTTTGTTCAATTTTTTCTATCTTTAAACGACAAACTTTATGATAAGTACATTACAGAGAGATCTCGAAGATGAAATTTTTTCTGTAAACTAAATTTCTGGATCCAATCCATACCACAATTTCGGTTCATGGAGAGTGAAATCGCTTTCAGAGAGTTATTCCGCCACCACCCTCCTCCACAATTTACAGACAATAAATTGATATTTGTAATCAAAGCTGAACCCACCCACCACCCACTGAACTGAAAAAAAAATGTAGAAAGTCATGTGGGAAATTCCGTACAGAATAAAATACCGACCATATGTCAAAACGATCTGGCGGGCCCTCTCAGGTGACACGTCTCTCCATGGGGTCCTCCCCCCCACACAGGTACCGGTCAAGGGACGACTGACTGGTGTCAGAATGCTGGAACTATCCATCGACAGGGTAACAGAAAGAAAAAATAAGTAGATGATAGTAACTCAGAGAGAACACAGCTCCACCCTAGATTAGACACGATGGGAAGATCACGGTGGGACTCAGGTGTTTGGCCGATAAACAATCAGCTCAGCGCCCGACGGGATGTATAAAGGCCCCGCCAACAGGACAACCTCAATCTTCTTGGATTTTCCTGCAATCACAAACTTCACCATGTTACTCACACTGAGCGTTTTCGTCCTCACAGTGTCGTCTGCTTTGGGTAAAATATTGCTTCCATTCATAGTTTATTTCAATAAGATTTCTTTAGAAGATAAGTTCCAGAAGGACAGAAACGTATCTGGACAGGGAGAATAACTGATGTAGTGATTGACATTTCAAAGCAGTCCTTGCTGAGGATTTTTCACTCGGGGTCTTTTGTATTTTGGTATTACGATTGGATAAATTCGAGGCTAGTTCTTTGAGACTATGTTGTCGAAGTGGAATTGTCAATAAAAGTCTGTCTCCATATCTTTTCAAATCCCGTCTGCCCCCAATGGTCCAGACTAGTCTCTACAAGCTGTCCTCTCCCATCTGTCCAGACACCTTCCTCTCTGTGTGTGTGTGTGCGTATGTGACAGAGACATGGATGCTGAATACTATACGCTTACCCCTACATACGGGTCTTTTTTCAGCGGCCAATACCTGCCACGGCAACATCGACAACCTGACTCCTACCGGCATGCATAGCGGTGGTAAGTAAAGAAAACACCGTTAGTGACGTGTATAGTAAGACGCAGAGATGGGGTGCGTAACACTAAACACCGGAAATGACGTGTTCAGTATGTCACAGGGATACGGACTGCGATAGAGAGAACTTTAATATCACAAAAGCAGTGTGACAAGAATGATGTAGTTCGGAAATGTGTGAGTAGTATTCAGAAGTGCGCAAGGTCAGAGTTCATCTCAGGAAGGATGACGTAAATGTCTGACCAGTATTTTTGGATTTGAATTTTAAACTGTCGACTATTCTAAGCCTCCTGGACTATTTCTCTACCGTCCTGTACTACAATGAAAGCAAGACAAAGGTGTTAAGTCTTAGGAAGCGAATTCTTGAAATAAATGGCAAGTGGAGACAAACCTACGTGTAGGAGTAGATAACCTCTGTATAAAACAGTGTTTACACCAGCTTTCCGTTTGTCGTCAGTCATCTGGATCAGCGTTCTTCTGATTTTCTTTCTTCTCACCAGGTGTGACAGCCTCCCAGTCAGCCGTCCGCGCTCACCTTACCACTCTGAACGGCCTGAAGACGTGTTATGAACAAGTGGCAGCCACACACTGTAAGTGCAGAAAGAAAAGGAAAGTAAAGATTGATTGATTGTTTATTCAAGGGCCATAACCCCCAAAGAAGGGGAGAAAAGAAAAATAACAATACGATGTTTCATTCAATGGTATAAAAGCTAGAAATGCCATGAAAACAATTACTTAAATACATAGATTAATCTTCCACTGTAGACTTTTTAAATTAAAAAGCATGGAAAAGATGCAATGCCAGATTCGTTAGTTGAAGCCATTAACAAACTCATTTTAAATTGGTTGGATTTATCTTTTAAATTTTCTTTGTGTGAATCTTACTTTGCTGTAAGGCTTCACAGCTCAGAACACTGTGAACTTTGTCTTCTGTATCGAAAATGATGGACTGTACCTACTCTAGATAGATAAAATCGTCATCAAATGATAATCTTTGTTGTACAATAAAAATAAAACTGTGAGAGTGAGACAGAGGTAGAAAAAGTGTGTGTGTCTAGCGGTAACCTCAGGTACAAGACAGGTGACATAACAGTGACCAAAAGGACTCAGGTGACGTCATGTCCGGTGTGCAGGTATCGAGGCCAGTGTCATCGGAGGTCTCGCCAGCCGCGAGTCCAATGGCGGCGACTCTCTCACGGCCGCTGGCTACGGTGATAATGGACATGCTTGGGGAATCCTCCAGGTCTGAACTTTTTTGTTTTGGTTTGAGTCATAAGCTGCATGAAAGAAAGAAGGGAAACACAGAAACAAATAAAGAAAGAGGGGAAAGTGAGAATGACAGAAAGAGAAGAGAAAAAGAAAATGAGGGAGAATGAACAAAATAGGAAAACTCAAAAGCAGTATTTTTTTTTGATTTATTCGTTTCAGACATTTCTGGACGAACTGACAAGACTAACGAAGTCTGCAATTTGACCAGTTTTGCATAGATCTTTCCAGTTTTCTTTCTAAATGATTTTTATGTCATATGTTATTAAGGTTTATTATAGTATGATCTATGGTGCACTGTTGAGAACGTGGTCAATAATAAAAATCTCTCCTTTCTCTGTGTTCTTGAACAGTGTGACCTCACGCACTCAGGCCTCCCCTGCCGGGAGTGTGGTGCTCGCACCTGTTGTCATGTTGAGATGATGGTCGGTCGTCTACTCATCCCCTACATCAGCCAAGTCTCTTCCAAACACCCGTCGTGGAGCCTGGAGCAGAAACTGCAGGGTAAGTTGTTGGTGTACCCTGGCAAACGGGGAAGCGGGGTGTTCCTGGTCTCAGGAGAAGTTGCCTGATCTTTCTTTGGAGGTCTTACACTCACAAAGACGGCTAGGGACAAACTTCACTTCACGGACAGGAAATAATACAATCCAGACAATCCAGTACAAACTATTATATGAAATAGTCACAAATAATTACGCTTATTTTGAAACTATAGGGAACTGAACGCTGACACCTTTAGCTGGGAGAAGAAGGCATAAAATTTAAGTGAGGAAGCTTGATAGTTACCTTTAAAATTATCTTCATAAATTCAGAAATAAATGTGTTAAGGTAAAAAGCAAGGTGGTTACTTACAACCCACAAAATTCAAGTGTGCGGTCAGTTAACTAGCTCGGGTTGCAGTGGACCAGTTACCCGGATGTGATGGATGCCAAGAGATAATGTGACACAAGTAAATTAATGCTAATTATTTGTTAATTGTCACCAGGTGGAGTAGCTGCCTACAACTTTGGCGTGGGCAACGTTCAGAGCTGGGCTGGCTTGGACATTGGCAGCACTGGCAACGACTACAGCAACGACGTCATCGCCCGCGCTAAATACCTGAAGTCTCTGGGCTGGTCTTAAGCTTTTATGTTGAGAGGCTGAAAACAAATAAAGATGTAACATTTTTTCTACAAATACGAATTTTAAATTTGTGCTTTTTTATCATGAACGAAAAGGAATGTGCGTGTTTATCATGAAGAATATACAGCATTGTATATACATAAAATACAAACAAACATCATGACAGGATGATGCACTAGCTCTGCCATGCCAAAGGGAAGTTCTTTATTTCTGGTCTGCTGAACTCTTCTGGTCTGAGACTCTAGCGAGGTGATAAATGAAAACTAATTCACACTGTAGAGCCTCAGAACAAGCGATAAGTCGTGTGTTGTGGTGTGTTGTTTGATAAAATGATGTGATGTGCGTAGATAAATAATTAGTTTTAGTTCACAAAGCTTTATTATTGGAACGTGAGAGTATTTTTCGCTAATCAGGTGGCTCTGACACGGCCTATTGGTTTTATGTGAAACATCTGTGAAACAATATTGCAAATATGAATGAAGGAATTCTAGAAGACAACTGCCATCTTCACAATGCTCCATCATTCATTCATCACTGGTGTCGCAAACACTGGTAAACATCATTGTATCTGAACTCAAAGCAAAGACCCTCGTCGTGATTTGGGAGAGAACTTGAGGGAAGGTTTATGCCAGTAAGTGGATGGTTTTTACCTGAATCTTACAGTTTCCAGGTAGCATGTTGACCAGTTTTAACTAATGTAAAACCAACAGTTTGTCCGTCTCTTGTGTTGTGTTCCTTTTCAGTCGCTTTTCTCTTGCATGATTAAATATAGAGTGAGCAGAAAGACATGTTTATTGTAGAATAAAAGAAAATAGGCAAAATAAATAAATAAATGAAAAATAAATATATACGTCACAATAAATATAAAAATAAATAAAAATAGAGGAAGAGGAAAGAAGAATAAAATGAAAAAAGTAAAGAAAAGGGGATGAATAAGAAAGCAAGAAAACGAAAATAAAAAATGACAAAGAGATTGAAAAGTGCACAACCTGTACTATTTAGTTTTGCACGCAAAATCCACCAGTGGAAGTCTGTTCTCATTTTAAACAGAATAAGCACACTGAAGTGAAATGAAAGATATTCTTTGTCACTAATGTCATCGTGACATTCACTGATAATATTGCATGTTCATCCTTCTTATCTTAACCAGAAAACCACGAAAAATCTCGAAACGAATAATAACCATGTCTGCAAAAAATGCTCTTAATTTTACGAGCTTTACAAGGGCTGTGATTTGATCCTGTTGTCATTATTTCATGTGATCTCGAGGTCTAGAGTGCTGTGCTCAAAGCACTTGTGTTTTATGAGAATTTTTTTTTTTTTTCGTTTTTATAACGCAATAGAGAAAGTTTTACAATTTTGTCCGTATCTTAGAGGTTTTAAAAAATCCTGTAGTCCATAGTTTGACAGGAAAACGTGACTATTTTATCAAGGGAAAGATTTTGAGACTAGTTCTTGAGAAAAGTTTCGTGGCTGGACAGGTGAAAGCACTTGCACTAAACCTGAACTAAGACACAGACGGACCTTAGATAAAGCCTGGGTGTAGGAAACTTCACCTCAAACTGTCCTGGTCTTATTGTCTGGAAGCTTGCACAAAATTAAGGTGAGTTCAGATTTAAGGAAGTATTTAAGCTTAAACTTTAAAAAAATGCATCCCCTGAGTCATATTCCATAATTATTGTTTATGTCTTGTTTATTATCTATGCTGTTTTATACAAGACAGTATGGATTACGTGTGTGGTGTTAATTTTCTTTATTGTTCGACGCCTACTTTCTGGTATGTTTCATTTTGTTTGTTTGTTTGTTTGTTTGTTTGTTTGTTTGTTTGTTTGTTTGTTTGTTTGTGTGAGAGAGAGTGTTTTCAGTTAAATCAGGTAATCTAGCGTCCGTGGTGTGCGTGCTTATGACATAGTCAGTGCGCTATACCTGCATTTACAGATTAATGTATTTTATCAGGCTTTCTAACTAATATTGTTGTTAATCAAAAATTGTCTAAAAGAGTTTATTGAGTAGGTTTAACAGACTAAGCCTAGTCTAACTACAATTTACAGCGATGATTCCCAGGGGAACGCGCCTTGTCAGATGTTGGCGACTGCCACGAGTTAGATCATGTGAACAATGGTTCACTGACCTTAATGTACTAACTCACTGGATTCAGATTTCCATATCTTATTAGAGTAGGTCAACATCGAATCATAAGACTTTCAAGAAAAGTTCTTGTGCTGTTATTCCTCATCTGACACTACATCTGCAAGATTACTGGAAGACATACATTTGATTTGAAACTGTGACGAGAACACTTGAGTAGTTTTTACCGGTAACACTTCAGGTGTTTGCTCACTGACCATCTTTTAATTACCATCACTCATTTTCCTTCTGTCCACACCTGAGTCTTAGAAGCCACACCTTTTCTTTTTTTTTTCTCTCTCTTTTTCATACCTACAGATGCGGTTCTTCGTCGCTCTGCTGCTCCTGCAGCTGTACAGTCGCTCAGAAGCTGCTCAGTGCGCATGCGCCACTACCACCCTGAATGTACGCAGCGCGGCGGGTACGTCTCACAACGTCGTCCACGTCATGAATTCCGGCGACTGCGCCACCTACTCGGGTCAGTCGAGTCAGGCCGACGGCTACACCTGGCTACACGTGACGGTTGGCGGACAGGTAAACCCTGGTATACACCCTGCTCTACAGGTGTTCTGGTGAAGAACACATCATAGCCTCCATCTCGTGCTTGTCCACGTGCTTCACGGTCTGACTCTGTAGACAAGTTTTCTAATGAACCTCGTCTAAAGATAAAAATATGGCTACCACAACAACAAAGGGCATTTTTTTAAATCTTGAAACTGACCCTTTTATATATTTTTGTATGTTTTTAAAATATAAGCCTTTATCTCTCGTCTGGCTATTATTTTTAGATTTTATTTGAACACGCACATATCTCTGTTTTTTTTCATGATGTCCTGATTTTTTAAAAATTTAAAATCAAGCTCACGTTTATCTCCTGAATTTTCCAGAGCGGATGGGCGGCGTCCAACTGGCTGCATGTTGCAGAATGCAGTAGTGGTGGTAGTAGCAGTGGTGGGTATGACACAATTGCTTTCTCTTTTCTCTTATCAACTCTTTTCTCTTTTTTTACTGTAGATGAAGCGAACTTCGACCAGCAAAAAATTTCTTTTGAATGATTATGCTGAGGATCCCAGACCTTGTTAAGAAAAGGATGCTGGGTCTATCGGTTGAAATATAACAAATAGGTATTCAACATTGAAAGGCGTTCAAAAACAGAGCATCCAACTGAAAAATAAAAGTGAATTATAATTTTAATTTTTTAAAATCTAAAGCAAAGAAAGCGATTCAGATTTTGTGGTTCCAGTGCATAAGAGTTTTATAGCAAATTACAGGCCGACATCAATGTCCGGGAAAGATCAACGAGTTGTTTGTCTGTCAAGCGCCGTGTTTTGCATCCTCATCCGGGTACTCTGAGTAAACATTGACTGTCATATGTTGGTTTATTTCTGAGGTCGAAATGCGATAATTGTGGCTTATGTGTACTCAGTATTTTTTCATGGTGACCATTGGTTAATGCTGAAATTATTAGTAGTTTGGGGTTGTTGTTTTTTTTTAAAAAAGGCGTAGGTTTAATTTTATGCGAATGGTAACTAAATGAATATATCTCTCTTTGTTTATCTATGTGTGTCTTGTTGTGTGAAGAGAGAAATCAGGAGAAGAGAATCGAAAGATAAATGGAGAGAACAGAAAGGAGGAGAAATAGACAGAAGAAATAAAAAGAACAAAGTGCACATTTTAATTTTCAGTCTGTATGTGGGTCTGTTTCAGGAGGCGTACTCTGCCATGGAAACATCGACAACTTGCATCCTACTGGCATGCATAGTGGTGGTAGGTAATCTATACAGAGAGATATTGTGATTATGTGATTATGCATAGCATTCACAAATACATTTTCTCTCTCTTTCTCTCTTTCTCTCTTTCTCTCTTTCTCTCTCACACACACAGCACGCGAGAGGATTATGGGAAATTTTTAGCGATGTGTTCTTCTCCTTGAACTATTAACACCTTACGGACCATTGACCTAACAGTGCCCTCGTATTAGTGTGATGTGAACCTTTAACCAGTCGATTGGCCACATTTCATTTTTTTAACCTGTCAACAGGTACTTCAGCGTCCCATTCAGCCGTGCATCTCCATATCACAACTCTCAACAACATGAAAACGTGTTACGAACAGGTGGCTCATACACATTGTGAGTGGTGAATATTCTCTCATTGTGCTTCTGCAAGGTGTGCAACGATAATTAGCCAATCATAATGAATCGATTTGTTTTAGTCTCGATATCTATCTATCACATAGCTGAAATAATCCATCACTATATCGTTCAATATTTGAACATTTGGCAACTTTTCTTCCTACCGCCATGTAGAACTCTGGCAAATGCAGTCACTTTGCGCGAGGTGTTAGGAATGTCTACAAGGTGGCTAACAGCACCATGACGTCATTTCCTGTCGCACAGGTATCGAGGCCAGTGTTATCGCCGCTATCGCCAGTCGGGAGTCTAATGGCGGCGACTCTCTCACTGCTGGTGGCTACGGTGATAATGGACATGCTTGGGGAATCCTCCAGGTCTGCCATTATTTTCGTATCATTGTCATATTATTGCTGTATTATTGTTGTATTATTTTCTTATTATTGCCGTGTTATTGTCGTATTATTGTCACTCGGTAAAGCCCACATCAGCTCTGAACTTATTGTTACTTATTGTACTTTCTTCCTTCATAGATTTTGGAGTTTTGGTAGTTATCCCAGACCGCATGTACAAACCAAGAATGAAATGATTGGACAGGTGGATGATAGATTGAAGGTATTGTGGATGATGGATAGATGAATGGATAAGAGATCAACAGACAGCCATCTGAAGCCAGAGTTATTAAGCAGAGGTTAGATTACCTCAGGGTTTAGCGACTGATCGTTAGAGTTTCGGTTGTGAATGAATCACGTTTCCCTCTCTCTCTCTCTATGAACAGTGTGACTTCACGCACTCGGGGCTTCCTTGCAAGGAATGTGGCGCCCGAACTTGCTGTCACATCGAGATGATGGTTGGTCGACTCCTCATCCCATACATCAACCAGGTCGCTGCCAAACACCCGTCGTGGAGCAAGGAGCAGGCTCTGCAGGGTATGTTGATGTCGGCTGTTGCCGAAATTATGCAAAACAACAACAAAATCGGCCAACGGGAAGAAACGGACACATGGGTGATGCTAACGATTTTTGTTTTTCAAATGTTCTCCAGGTGGCGTGGCTGCCTATAACTCAGGTGTGGGCAACGTCCAGACTTGGGCTGGTCTCGACCAGGGCACCACCGGCAACGACTACAGCAATGACGTCATCGCCCGTGCCAAATACTTGAAGTCGTTGGGTTGGTCGTAAATGGTTTTGTATCTCTCAGGAAAAAAATAAAGAATTGAGCAGTATTTTAATTTCTAAATTATCATGAGATTGTGAAATTATTTCGGATGAGAAGATAGAAGAAATATTACTCTAGGTATGGATGAGATATGAAAAGGTGAGAGTAAGAATGGAGAAGGCTGGGAAGAACGGAAAAGAAAACTTTGCCACTAAACCAAGGGTTGACAGTTTCTTGCTGTAGAGAATACTGCATCTTGCATGGGTCACACTTATATGTTTTTTTCCATGCGAGTAAAAGTGCACAGACCCTGCTTACCTCTTGAAACAAAAGGTCACTTCCATCTATCGAGCATGCCCCAACATCTCAATCCAGATATATAACAACGACCATTCAGCATGGAGGGGTAGGGGAGGGGTAATTTGTGTTTCACACCAAACCACTTACAAAGACTATATCACGGCAAAAGTAAAAGAACAGCGTGCCTGAGACAGGATCTGAATCCAGGACAGCTCTACTTCATGGCAGCGTTTCATAGCCGAAACAATTGTATTGACCGACGCTGATTTTTGTTGTTTTTCTTTCACTTTTGTGCCCTGCATAATTAATTCTAATACCGTATTGTCTTGTGTTTCAATATTTTTTTATTTATAATTATTCAGTACCTGAGTGTCTAGCTTCTCTTTATTTAGCACAAAAGCTGTTATGTGAGTTGTCCACTACAGACCTGAGCAGTCTTTAGGTGGGCCACTTTCTGCTTCACAGTTCAACGCAGTAAAAATCAGATTAGAGCTTTCCTACATTAAATAGTGTAAAACTTACAGCAATGAAGTGTTTTTTCTCAAACACTCTAGGGTTAGAATAATAAAACAAGGGAATGCTTGTTAGGAAAACACCTCCCAATAATGTTTTATTCCTGCCATGAAGGCATCAAGCCTTGTTATAATGGCAAATTGTGTCTAGGAAAAACTTTCTAAAAAGCTTGCGATTCATATTCAATCATAAATATCAAGAACTTGTATTACAGGACTGCTGGCAGACGATTTTTTTCCAGTTAACTACTAAAACGAGGCTTGAGACTACAAAGCTTCCGGTTTAGTCCCATTCTTTGTTTAGGCTCGCCGAGACTAACAGCGGAGAACTTCGCAAGAGGCTAACCGTTGGTCTTGGCAGACAGACAGCAATCCACCTCTATACATTCATGTAAACATGATTTCAAAAGTCTTTCAAGATGATATAACCTAAGCTGATACACTCAAAAGTATTTTACTTTCTTCCTATTTTTGTCTTTCTCACTCTTCTGAGAACAAACTATCTGCCATAAAGTCTCATTCACAGTACTGTTTCAAGAGTAGAAGTAGGTTTATGAGGCGCCCTTGTGGTTTACAAATTTCTTCAGAAGAAATTTCCCTCCATAAGCAGACTCTCTCCTCACTTTTTTCAGTTAAGTAGCTCACTCGCTCACTCACTACGCAGACCACTCCACAATCACAATAATCGTCTTCTGGGTCGATGGTGACTATTGACAAACTTTATTCTGAATACAACTATCGTCATCGCATGTGCTTCAATTTGCGGTAAATTGTCAGCCAAGGGAGGCGAGGGGTCGCCAGTAAACCTCCGGCTGCCATACCAACAGAAAGGACAACTAAGACCACCCGTAGACTTTCTTCAAGTATTGCGCCCGTGCTATGACATCATTGCTGTAATCTCCGTTGGTGGTGCCAACATCCAAACGCTCCCAAGTCCTCACATCATCCACACCAAAGTTGTAGGCAGCGACTCCACCTGTCGGTAAACAGAATACAGGTAAAAGCTTCATCTGAAACTGGTATCTGCTATTCATGTAAGCAATTTTCAGGGATTTTATTTTTGTCTCACTGCATTTACATACAGAGCAGTCAAAAGATTTACTCATAGTTGGTTAAGTTTCTTTAAAGAAGTTAGCTTCCTTGAGGTCAAAATGCAACAGAGAGTGAATGAGAGAATCAAACTCATCCTGTGTGCCATACGTCCATATACATACCCCTAGGGTATATCAGCAGGCGAGTGCCACAAGGGAAAGAACTAACCTTGAAGCTGTTGTTCGTCCTTCCAGGTAGGGTGCTTTTTCTTTACTTCCCTGATGAATTCGACCAGAAGCTTACTGACCATCATCTCTATATGGCAGCAGGAGTAGGCGCCACAAGCTTTGCAGGGTTGTTTAGCTTTCTTGATGTCGCACTGTCGACACGTCGACACGTTCATTAACCCGCTCAGTGCTACATCAATATTTAATTTTAACTATGCTGACGATTCATATAATATAAAATTTATTTAGTGTCTTTGTTTCTGTACACAAAAACACCAACTGATGCATATAAACTTCAAACTCGGAACCTTGAATGTAGGCGCATTTTCTAACAATAGTAGACATGTGATTATAAACAAACAACCTTAATTGGCGTGAGACATGTATTGAACTTTGCTACTTGCTAACTGAATAAATTAACAGCTCAGCGTGTACTGACCTGCAGGATGCCCCAGGCTCGCTTCTTGTCTCCGTAGCCATCCTTGAGAGAATCGCCGCCATTGGACTCTCGACTGGCCAGTCCCCCGATGACGCTGGCGGGCACACCTTGTAGACAGACAGGTTGTTGTGTCTTTTAGTGTCACACATTTGGTATTTAGATATGAAGGTCGAACTCGATTTTGTGACAAGAAGATCACAATATAAATATGTTAATCGGCATTGTCATCATAACCACAACTGCCACCAGTAGTAGCAGCAGCAGCAGCAGAAGCTAGGAAGGGAGCCGTTCGCAGATGTCTCTTTGTGTTACACTACCCTTTTAAAAATCATTTCATAACATAGGGCCCCGAAGCTGGGTTGGATGCGAGGTTATTCAACTTCTAAAAATCGCGTCCTGCTTTACACGAGAAGTCTTGAAAGTGAATTTTCTTAATGCCAATTGAGATCGGACATAGCAAAGTCGACCTTCACATGAGACCAGCGATTGAAGACTCCTTTTGAAGATCATGTGTGCAACTCAACCCTTAGATTATCCCTGATAAATAAAGTAGCCAGCATTCTGATTTGACTATTGATGTAAAGCATTTTTGTGCTGGTGCATATTAAATATCGATAAGTAATGAGAAAATAAAAAAAATGTATTTACAGTATTTCTGGGCCACCTGTTCATAGCAGGTCTTGTTGTTGTTGAGTGTCTTCATGTGATCTCTCACAGCTTTCTGGGACGCCGCTACGTCTGCGAACAGGTGAGAAACGGTGATTCAAGCATTTGCTTCTTATCTTTAAACTGTAATAATACATTTGAAATACAGTATCTGAGCTCTGTGTATTCTTGTCTGAGAGAATACATCACAAGAGAGATACTGGGTGTCAGTGCGGGTATGAGTGTGTGGTTACGTGTACGTGTGTGTGTGTGTGCACATACACTGTTTTAACTCACCACGAAGTCCCTTGCCAAGTGGTGTGAGTTTGTCAATGTCGCCATAGCAGTTGGTGGCAGCTGCAACAGTCAGACGTGGACACTGCGGTTGACCTTTAACCTAAACATTGGCTGCAATCATTCTGCTATTACTTATTATACAATTTGAAGATGTCTGTTTGGCAGAAGATTTAAGATGGCATGCTTAAGCCAGTAGCCTTTTGCATGCATTGCTGACGATGATATGTTTGTGTTATAGATCCTCGGACAATGTGGAAACAAGACTGGTCCTGAATAAAAATGGTCTTACAGAGTCAGAAATATTACAACAAAGTTATTGTCAATACAAAAGATTGTGCTGTAGATTTCCTTATACGAAAGCAGTTTATTATCATTATTGTAATTTTATGCAAAGTTTACCTGCTTAGATGTGACAATATTTTATCCATAGATATCTAAACATTTTACTTCTTTTTATAATGAAATATAGATAAAGAGAAACAAATTTTCTAATAAATTTCAAGCTGAAAAATTATTATAAAATTTAATTGAAATCATAAATAAAATTCCTATTTGAAAAATGTCATGTGAACATGAAGTCGAAGAAATAAGCTCATATGTTACACGGAAACAATTACACACATAAGCAAGAAGAAGCAGAAGAAAAATACCCCAAGAGAAGGACACAGTCGCAGCGAGGAAGGCGCCAAAGAGCAACATGGCTGACAAACGCTAGCACCGTACGACACAAGGTCTGGACACAGGGGGAACTGCTTCCTCTGCTTTTATACCTGACATTACCATTTTATCAATTAGCATTGCAGTTGCATAGGGGATAGATAGCTCGAATTTGTCGTTAAGCGTAACCGTTTCTTACAGGTGAGCTCTCGTTTTGTTTGCTGTTCACTCCTGAATTTGACGATAGCTTATGCAAAAGCAGCACAAGCTGTTTCATGCATTTTTTATTAGCTGAAATACGTCAGAAAACAGAGATGCTAATCAGACTGTCCCTTTACAGTTTGCACAGAGCTTCAGAGGTTTGGTTGTTTCAACAGGGACAAAAACACAAACCTGCATCTCTGACATTTGACTGAATACATTATCTCAGTCCTGAATTTTTATTTGGTCAACCAGGATGTCATTTATATGCAGCGTTACAAATTAATTCATTTTTTGTCTGAGCAGAGGTGTTATAATGTTTGTTTGAAACTGTACTCGATGGGAATTCCTCCCCTATTATCTTTGGAGAATCCGGCCTACAAACGGCACAGGAAGCGACCAACGACACGGATGTTTACCTTGCGAAGACCTCAGCCAATGGGAGAGCCGAGACCATAATTATATATTACTTATGCCTTATCTGTGGCTCCACAATTCGGACATCTTTGGGAGAAATAAATCCTTGCATTGAGCTTTGCCTGGTCATTTAATTTTTTGTTTAAATTTTTCACTGAAGTAATCCTTTGACGTGAAGTGACAAGAGGTCTCATATATAACGACTATGGTTGCATTGTGTTAAGAGTTTTCTCAAAATTAATATCTTCAATCGTATTAGAGCCAGACTCTTAGTATATGCATAAAACACTGAAGTTTCTTTGAAAATAATGATTTACATATGATTTTCTCAACACTTTGTGTTTAATGAGTCTGATGCATAGGTTATGACCTATGGACCAAAACCAAGAGCATAGGTTATGACCTATAAATAATCGGATTCTTCGGTCATCAACTTACGACAGCTCACTGAGCTTATTGTGTTTATTACTAAAATAATTAGTGTTTAGAAAGCGGATTTCATATGCCGTGAGGAAAAAATCTCTGAGCAGATAAAAGAATAACTTGCTTTTTCCCCTGTAATCCTCATACAACAACAGCTACAGCATTGTTTCTACAAACATTTTAGACAGTGTGCCGTCTGGTATTCTGTATAATCAGGTCTTAGATCATCTTTAAGCCATCTAGTGTCCCGCTCTGACATTATGAACACATCAGACATTTACAAACCCACTCTGTCTCCGAGATCTTCATACACGTCTTTTAACTCAAAGGGAAAGTACTACTGACTTTCACCCAACATACAAGCGTGGATTGTCTCCCATTATATATTATCATTGCGTAGCACCATGTTGAAGACGCTGAGCGGTATATTGAAGCCAGATACAGAATAACAGCCAGAACAGGTATATCGATAGCAGATGTTTCAAATACGTCATCTAAGCTAAGGAGCAAACGAGAAATAAATAAAGGAAGAAAAGTAAAATAAAACAAAAAATTAATCAAAGAAAAATGAAAAAGGGAACAAAAGAAGAAATTAATGGAGAAAAAATACTAATAAAATGGAAAAGAAATTAAAAAGGGAAATAACAAATAAATATATAGAAAGGAACAATAAAAGAAAAAGAAGATAAAAGTAGTGCTCTGTGCAGACAGTCTCGACAGTGAACACATTACTTCTACATTGTAACCCTCTCTTTGTCTCTCTAGGGTGACAGCAGGTGCCCCAGTGGTAACTATCAGAGCGTGCTTATACATAGTGGGAGGGTAAATAAGTGACGTGGGCAGTTCCCTACCCCTTTCTCCCCCCATGTCTCTCGTCTGTGATGGTCCAGACTTCCTAGAGACTGAAGCTCAGAGTCTGCACACCCAGCGGAGGCAGCCTGTGAAATGTCTGCTGGTGAGTCGCCAGGAACTGTA